>VXBW01008058.1:351052-432914 GCA_013400375.1 Thinocorus orbignyianus | reverse complement strand
AAAAAAAAAAAAGAGTAAAAATTAAAGGTTTCATTTGTTGTAGCTCCCTTTTCCAGAATTTTTACTTTACTTTTTCCTCTTGAAAGGAGAAGCCCAGCTGCCACCACCCCAATAAGATGCCTACCAAAATTTCTCAAACACCTCCTGAAAATTTGCTGTGAATTATCAACACACACCTACAGTTTCAGGGCACCTTATTCTTTTGGGTGCCTTGATACCCCAAAACACGGGGACCCCATCCCTGCCTGCAGGATGGGCAAGAGGGGACCAAAATCCCCCCTTGTCTTTCCCTGGAAAACACAAAATTTTTTTGCATCAAAAAGCTTTAGAGAATTGGTTGTCAGTTGGTGGTATAATGACTGTATTTGTGGCTTCTGATAGTGTCTCTGTTTTGCAGGTAGTCTGCAAGAAAAGTGGAAACATTATGTGGCAAGAAATATATCTCTATATATATCTCTGTATCTATATCTATATATGTACTTATCTATATATAGCTTACAAATACATCGAGTGCTACCTACGCCCAACAGAAAAGAAATTGTTTGCCAAAAACTTAACATACTGCTGTCGGTTTCTCCAATGCTCTTCTCTGAAAAAAAAAAAAACCAAAAAACCCATATATATATATATCTCCTGCATTAATCAGAGAGCAAATATATAGCATGACAGGAACAGCTTTTGGCTCTGCAAAGGAAGAACACATGTGATTGCTCAGTTCGTTTTGGTTTGGATGCCGAGCCCAGAAATGCTGACAGCTGCTCACACCAATGGTGCTGGCCCTTGCGGGAGATATAAAGCTTCCCCCACCACCCTCACCTCTGTTTTTTGCTTGGTTTTTTTTTTCCAGTTTGAGGAATTGGTGATGGTTTTCTGGCTCAAATGTCATATCTGAACATCCTTGCAAGTCAAGTTGGTTATTGGTCTTACCTTCTTGTGGGGCTTGGACCAAGTGGGTTCAGGCTGTGCCTGAACCAGAAACCAGGGTCTAAGGAGGCAAAAGTAAAGAAAACAACCCCAAAAAACAAACCCTTTGAAATTCTCTTTGCATGGCCTCAGGGAGCAGGGCTCTGGGAGCAAACATTCCTGAGATGTACACGTCATGAGCACTGGCTCTGGTGTTCCTTAGGCTGGGATGGCCCAGGAGAGCTCAGGGGGACTCACCAGCTTTCTGCAACGCAAGCCATGTCTCAACCATGGTTTGGGGGTCCAGCTTGGGTCCCCATCCAGGGCCACCATTGTGAGCATCACTTCTGCTGGCAGCAGCTCAGGCTGGTGCTCACCATCCCACAGCCTCCCTGAACACCTGAAATCTCGTGCAAAGCCATTGTGGCTTCACCAAGGGGAAGCGTCACATCTTGTGCTCCTCAAACCATGGGCTGATTCTGGCAGCTTTTGTTTTTTTTATATATATGTATTTTTTAATGAAGGTGTGGCTTGCTTACCTGACCACAGAGGCACCATCCCAGTGGGCTGCCTCTACCCCTGGGCTTTCCCAAAAAACACTTCACATTTGCAGACAATTCCCTGTCCTGGCAGGTAGCTCTCCTGGGTTCCCCATGTTCCTTGGGTGACCAAGGGGTTGCAAAGCAAATTACCCGCTGAGGTATCCCCCCGGGTGCCCCATCTCATTGGGCAGGGGAGAGGGGGGGCTCTGGGATGCTGGTGGGATGGAGCCAGGTTTCTGGCACCGGGGCGGCGGAGGCTGCCCTCGGCGTGGCGTCACTGCGGTTGGGATGTCGGGAACAACCTTGCCACAAAAAAAAAATCGAAGCCGGGAATCTGAAAATAAAAATATCACCCACGATTTCAGGCTTGCTGAAAGCATGATTGGCTGTTTAATTCCCCCCACACACACATACACACTCCTTTCCTCCTAACCCGGGTGACTCAGCCCTGGCACAGCCGCGGAGGCTTCTCCTGGCTCCTGCCCTCGCTGCCAGAACGAAAACCGTACCCTCTCGTAAACGCCGGCAGCGATAATCAAGCCCAGCGCTCGTGGGGCCGATAGACTATTGCCAATTAAAACAGAGCCGGCAGCATTCTCCCACACTCAGTCCAGGTGGCAAAAGCACCTGACGCCAAGAAAACCCTCTCCATCGCTCCCGCCAAATCCCCAACCACCAGGTCCGAGAGGGTTGAGGATACTGAGGCTCTGCTGATGGGCACAAGAACGTGGGGCAAAGGCAGCTGCCTGAAGAACATGGTGGGGTGGGAAAACCAAACCTCATGATGCTTAAAATGTCACCTCTGTTGCTGCGGGATGGTCTCTGCTCCCAGAGATGGCCATGGGAAACGCTCCCCATCAGCCCAGGTCTGCAGAGGGCTCGGTGCTCAGCAGGACCAGGCACGGGGAGGAAAATAAACCCCAAAGCTCAGGGAAAAAGATGAGCCCTGTCGGATAACTCATCTCCCAGATCCACTTCCCTTATTCCTGTGCAAAGCTACAAAGAGGAAAAGCAAGTCAGCAGAGTGAAAGGGATCAGTCCTGCTCCAAGGAACTAAGAAATTACTGTTAAAGGGAAACGGGCTCCTTCGGGGCTGGCTCCATGCAGGGCTGCCTGCTCATGGCGCCATCAGGAGCGAGATGGTTTTGGCTTGCTTTGATTATTTTTAGCATCCATAAGTCTTCATCATTTGCTAAGCAAAAGTAGCCCTCTGCGGGTAGGGAAATACACCCTCCACTGGCCCTGCTCCCCGCCAGCGAGGAGCAGACCGAGATATTAAAGTTCACCTTTTGCCGATGGCATCACTGCTACTGAGCACAGATCCCTGTGTTTAAACAGAGCCAGCCCCATCCTCACCCCTCTGCACTTTCTTTTACACCTCCCAGCTGTGATTTTGCTGTTCTCTTTCTCCTCCCCTGCTGGCCCCGGGGCCGGGCAGGAGGAAGGAATATGCTCTGTCCACAGCCACCATCAAGTTCCTCCGCTTTGTGCCTGTCCCCTCTGCAGCTGCCAGTGACATCCACACCAGCCCTGGTGGCATTTTGGGGCTGTGCCATGTCCCCTCCAGGGAGAGCGAGGGGTTTCATGCGAGTTTCACGCTCTGTGTGCCCACCCGCCACTGTTTTTACACTTCAAGTTTCAGCTCTAGACATGCAGCGAGTGCTCTCCAAATGCAAAACCCCAAATTCATGCCTGTAGAATCTAGCATTTAAAAAAAAAAAAAGAAAAAAAGGAAAAAAAAAAAGGGAACCAAACAAATTTATTGCTCTAAGGCCTAAACTCACAGCTCTGGAGGGAGGATCACACAGGGCATCTTCTGCTACCGATGGGATGCAGCTGTAGGACTTGACATCCTTCATCACCCTGAACAGCTGTGCCTGGCAGGAGCTTGGCTGTGCTGGAAGCTCCTGCATCTCTGAGGGATCACCAGGAACCTGACCTTCACCACTCTCAGCTTTCCACAGCAGCAGCACAAAGCCAGGCTGGGAGACACCCTGCAGGAACAGTGGAGGTTCTTCCACCATGGGTGGATTTTCCCAGCATCAGGGAGAAGTTTACTCCATCCTGGCCAGACCATGCTGCTCTCCACAGGTGCCCAAGGGCCCATGGCTCTGCACAACAAAATGCCCCCAAGAACTTTAAAACAAAGACCGCTGTCCTTCCTTTCTACTTCCCAGCCATAAGATGACATTAACTATTTTCAAACTTTGCTATAAATCAAAGAACGGTTAGAGTTGGAAGGTACCTTAAAGATCATCAAGTTCCAACCCCCCTGCCCTAGGGAGGGACACCTCCCACCAGACCAGGTTGCTCCAAGCCCCATCCAGCCTGGCCTTGAACACTTCCAGGGATGGGGCAGCCACAGCTTCTCTGGGCAACCTGGGCCAGGGTCTCACAACCCTCACAGTAAAGAATCTCTTCCTAATATCTCGTCTAAATCTCCCCTCTTCCAATTTAAAACCCTTCCCCCTCATCCTATGGCTCCCCTCCCTGATCAAGAATCCCTCCCCAGCTTTTCTACAGGTCCCCTTTAGGGATTGGAAGGGCCTCTAAGGTCTTCCTGGACCAACTCTCCAGGCACCCCTAACTCTCTCAGCCTGTCCTCATAGCAGAGCAGCTCCAGCCCTCGCAGCATCTCCATGACCTCCTCTGGACCTGCTCCAACAGGTCCATGTCCTTCTTATGAGGTCAGAAGCTCTTTCATACAGGGCTGTGAGACTCCAAGTCCACTTTAAGGAAAATGAAAAGAGTCCAATTGACTTTTAAGACCTAAGCACCTAAAGGTGTGTAGAGCTCAAAACAGTTTGCAAGCCACCCAGCCTGCATGTCTCTCAAGACAGAGTGGAGCTGAGCCCTTGTCTCCCACATCAGAAGCAGCTTGTGACAAAAAGGAAAAAAAAAAGAAAAGAAAAAAAGGGAAAAAAAGAAGAGAATTGCAGGAACATTTGCTGCTGGAAACTGCTCATGGGAAGGGCACGATGTCTGGAAGGCGCCTGTGCACACAACGTGTGCCAAGGAACAGGATGAGATGTGATATCTCCACATCCGCGCTCAGTGCCAGATGCAAAGAGCATCCCCCAGTTTGGGCCCACCTTGGGCTCCCAGCCAGCCACACCAGTGCCCACCATTGCCCCCCCTGCATGCCAGCCCTGGAGAACCACAAACCAAACAGTTAAGTAAATTTAATTTTAACATGGTGAGGAGGCGGCTCTCTGCAGATGGCATCAATACCAGCTTCACTGCCAGCTCCACGGTGTGTCATTGGTTCTGCTCAGCTTTAAGTGATGCAAATATAGAAAACAATGTCATTGTTGCTAGGATTTTCGGGCTCCGGCTGCCTGGCCAGGCTGAGAGTGTGTGGTGATGCTGGGGAAGGACAGCCACGAGGAAGGGTGTTATTTCAGATGAAGAGGAAGATGAGTAATTTTTCCAAAGGTTGAGTCCTTCCAGTGCACAAATGCATTTTTTTAAATGGCTCAGATCTCAGTTATCAATGATGCTTTTGGCTCACGTAGGCTTCAGAGATATCAAAGAGTGTGTCTGCTGTGGGTTTTGTGATGATGGTAAGAGCCACCCAACTGAACCTGAGGTCCTGGGTTCACTCAGCCCCAGCCCTGAGCTCTGAACTCACAGAAATGTCTCAACATCAACATACAAAACGACCAGAAATTGGTATGTAGAACATCACCCTTCTGTTTTCCAGGCTGAAGACCCCCAACTCCCTCAACCCATCTTCATAGTAGAGGCGTTCCAGCCTTTCCAGCATCTTTGTGGCCTCCTCTGGACCTGCTCCAACAGGTCCATGTCCTTCTTATGGTGGAGTCCCCAGAGCTGGATGTGGTAACCAGGTGGGATCTCACCTGAGAGGAGCAGAATCCTGCCTCCCTTGCCCTTCTGGCCTTGCTGCTTAGGGCGCAGCACAGGATATGGTTGGTCTTGGTGTCCCGCAGTAGCTACCAGCAGGCATTGCCCTGCCTGCCAGATACAACTGGCAGCCTTGGATTTCCTATAACCCTGAAACCACCTGTGACCACATATCCCACCCTGTAAAGTTGTGCCAACGAAACCATTCACAGCCCTAGGCTCCAGGCACACCAAGGGCCAGCATTTCAGGGCTCTTCAGACAGCCATAAGGTTTACCATGCTGATGGTGTTCCATCTTGAAGTATTTGAAGGACCTGGGGACTCTTTGGAGCCTCTTTCCAGTCCTTGTTTTGTTGGGGGAGTTGTGGGCATGACCATCACTCCCCTAAAAACTGGTATTTCTCTTCTAAAAGCTCTATGCCTAGTGACTACCAGCTTCAAAACCACTCGGGGAGGGATGCACCCTCTTCAAACACCCCACACAGAGCCCCGCTGCCGGGAGGTGCCAGGAAAATTAAATTCCACCTAATTAACCAATGCTCCCCTATACAGCCTGGAAATCACGGTCAGAGGCTGCTTTGGCTGGGAACCATGGACCTTCTCAGCCCGTCCACCAGCAGCAGGACGCGGAGCCAAGGGGATAGGGAAGGTGAGGGGAAGAGCCTTGCACAGGAAAACCTGCGAGTGCTCCCCCGTCCAAACATCTGACATCCAGCCCCAGCCCAACCAGCTTCTTCTCCCTGAAAAATACACAACCGTGACCTATTTCCAGGGAATGCAAACGCCCATTTAAACAAACCCCTGACAAATGAAGGCAAGAAACCATTTCCTCCCTATTTCCTTCCATTAGAAATGAAACACTGCCATTAATCACCAATAAAGAAATAAAAACCCCTAAACGATCTGCCAGGGACTGCGTGAGTCAGGTCCCTCTCCCGGAGCTCACTGCAGACCTGACCCCAGGCACAGCAGGGCTAATTCTGCCTGCGCTGAGCCAAACGATGGCTCTCTCCTACATGAGAAAAAGAAAAAAAGAAAAAAAGAAGAAAATAAAAGAAAATAAAAGAAGATATGTAGCTGCTGTCAGGGGATGTGCTGGGATTAGTCGATGCTCATCCCTGTGTGCGCACCCTGTTTTATTACTGCAATTAATATAATTTTTTACTGCAATTAATTTTTTATTTTTCCTCCAGGATAGCTTGCGTGCAAAAACCCTGTGGGGAAAAAAAAATAATCAAATATCAGGGCCTCTTAATAAGAGCTGCTGTTTTGCAAACTCTCTCCTGCAGCTTCCAGCTGCAGTGGCCGGATAAACCCCCTCCCCTCTAAAAGCGAATCCCACCTCCGAGATGGCAGCGAGAAAAACCTCTTGGTGGCTGTGCCTGGTCGGTCCCTGGGACACCACATCCTGGCCAAGCGCTGCTGGTAGATGGAGCAATTATCTTCAGCAAGGAGTAGGGCAGTTGCTGGTTCGCAGAGGGTGCAGGCATTTTTCCTGTGCTTTAGGACTCACCTGGTGGAGATAACTTCAGGCTGGTTTGCATTATTTTTTGTTGTTGTTCATTTATGCCAGATTAGGATATTTCTTGAGCACCACACAGCAAAACATGGTCACAAACCTCAGCTGTGGCTGTGCTGGATGCATGGGGCTCCCAGTATCTGGCTCTGCCATCAGCACCTGAGCTGGATGGGGCAGAGGGGTCATCAGCACCCCAGCAAGCCCCAGCATTAGGAAATCACTCAACACCTGTGCAAAACATGCAAAAGACCCTCTTTTCCCAGGCAGATGGGCTATTAACAGTGATGCCGCGGATGCTGAGCACAAGATGTTTCTGCTCAGAGTGAAGCCTGCTCCCCAGAATGGGGGGACTTGTCTCGGTGGGGTGAAGGAGAACCAGACCTTGGGTGCTGGTGCTGGTCACGTTATACCTGGGGAACGATTGCAGCCTGGATGGTTACAGGGCTGTAGGATGGAGATGTTGACAGGTGCTGCCCTGCCTCCTCCTCATGCCTCCTCACTGGGACCATCCCCAGAAGTGGACCCTGCAGAAAAGCAGGAGACAGACCGCAGGGACATTCCTACTGCCACCATCTCGCTGTTGAGGAGCTCGGGTGCTGCCCTCCAGCTTGCAGCCCCGGCCACCCGCCCTGCGCTGGGGACCCAAAACTCGTTCTAACTCAGCATGGAGCGAGCTGCTTCCTGCTCTGGTGCTTATCTCCATGGCCAGCCGGCCTCAAGGAAGCCCAACACCCTCACGCTGCTGCTCAGTGGCTGCTGGCCAAGGGTGAACTTGTGTTTCGCACAAACACCGCAGGGCTGGTGACTCCCTCTGTGGGGACAGCACACAGGGATCAGTCAGCAGCATCCTGGGGTACCAGGACGTCCCCCTGCAAGCACCAGAGACCAAAGAGAAATCTTTTTGACCTGATCTCCCTCTTGGATCATTCAAATCCACAGGGACACGTCCTCCCTGTTCACCTGGCAATCCCATGGATCCCATGGATCCTGATGGTCTTCCAGGGAAAGGCTCTGGGGGATGCGCTTTGGGGCAGTGTGGGTCTCCCAGAGGTGGCATTGTGACCCCACTTGTGTCCCTCCCCAGTCACCTCCTCATCCAGAGGATGCCAGGAATGGCTACGGGGCACAAATTGAGCACAAGCTGCCACTACCATGTCCCCAAGGCGAGGGGCAGTGGGGTCCCCAGAGACACTCACTCCCAGGACACACGCAGAGCCCCAAACTCTCTCCAGGTATTACACCTCTCACTGATGCACCCAGTGCTTTGCTCCTGTGAGAGAACCCTCAAGGGGGAGAAGATGATCCAGCCCACATTGTGTCCCTCATCCCCCACTAATGGGCTCCACAATCCACTTTTTGAAGGTCCTGTAGCGCAACCCAGACCTTGGGCAGCTCATGGGACACAAATCCACAGCACTTGCTGTAGCCTGTGGATGGGTTCTGCATTGTCTGCGTACGAAATCCCTGCTCCTGAAAAGCGAGACTTGCTCTCCTGGCACAGATGCCACCTACCTGCTGTAAATGGCCAATCTAGTCCCAGAAACCTTCCCAGGAAACTGGTTTAGTGTTGCTTGAACACACAGTGGGTCTCAGCTCTGATATTAAATTAACTCCAAAAGAAAGATGGACCATGCTTCTGACTGATGGGGTGAATCCCCAGAGGTTTGATGCTGTCTCATAACATCAGGAGACCCCAGCATGGGCTTCCCATGGAGGCCAACAGCCCCTGACATGAGCTGCTGAGGTCTTTCTTGAGGGTGCACTTGGGGGCAAGGCACCAGATCACCCATCCCTGCCTGCACACCTGCTGTGAGACACCTCGGCATCAACTTCCACACATCTTTTTTGGCAGACATGCTGCGAGAAACAAGGTGGGAACATCAGGAGGAGACCTGCCAAAGGAAAACCCTGTGCTCTGTGGGTCAGCTCTGACATTTGAGGTCCCCCAAGGGCTGCAAAGCTTCCAGCAACCAACCATAAGCTTGAAACGCCACGGTCCCTCGCCCTGGTGCCACTGGCGCTTTGCATCATGCAACCACCCCAGGGGCATGACGAAATGCCAAGAGCATGCAAAACCTCGATAAGGTCAGCGGGTAGGAAACGCAGCCGAAATCCTTGAGTTTCATAAGGGGGCAGCTGACAATAGCCCAGAGAGCTGCCAACTTTCCTTTCATGCACCCGGCGACAAGTGCACTTCGGAAACTTGAGGCTCTGTAATGACAAAAAAAAAAAAAAAAGAAAGAAAAAAAGCGCCATTTTTGCTGAAGGAGGGAGTTTTGGCATGGCTTTTCAGAATTTCAGCTCGTTGTGCTGTGACAAGATGACAAATGTCCCCTCCAGCATGAGAGGTTACAGGTTGCCCAGAGAAGCTGTTGCTGCCCAAGCTCTGGAGGGGTTCAAGGCCAGGCTGGGTGGGGCTTGGAGCAACCTGGTCTGGTGGGAGGTGTCCCTGCCCGGGGCAGGGGGGTTGGAACTGGATGATCTTTAATGTCTCTTCCGACTAACCATCCTGTGACTCTGTGAAAATGCAGAAGTTCGGCATAAGTATTTGGGCTTTGCTCTAAACTCCCTGCCACAGTGTCTTCCATCACAACTGGACACTTTTTGCATTTCAAAGTTGGGATTTTCAATGCAAATGCTGCTGAGCAGCCCAGCCTGGTCCAGGGGACCGCAGGTTTGAGGGCACCCTTGGCACTGCTGGCCACCAGACATTGGTTTTGTTCATGGGGAACCCCTCAATCCTGTTGATGTCTGGCGTGGAGGCAAAAATCCTCCAGAAAATTTGTTGGGAGTGTGTGCATGCTCGGGTGAAGCCACTTCTTGTCTCTGATGGACATGGGGAGCTCCAAGGGCTAGAGAGGTGATTTCCCCACCCTGCTGGGGAAAAGGCAGCTTTAAGCCCAAATTTTTTCTCTAGAAGCAGAAATGGGTGAAAAAGAAGAATATTTGGGAGTTGAGCTCTGTAGCGGGTTTGTGCCCTAATAGCAGACTCAATCCCAAACCCCTGGTGAAGCATTCCTGTCTCCAGGAGGATACACAGGTCCCAAAATCCCCCCTGAGCTCTCTTGCTGGAGATTGGGGACCTAGAGGGACCTAGCTACTGAGCAGAGCCAAGAATGGTCACAGGGCCACAAGGTGGGGACAGGGGTCCCATTCTGCCCCTTCCCAGGTCAGCAAAGAGCAATTAAGGTTCACACGGGTCACTGGGGTTACAAAGCATTTGGGATTTGCATTTGATTAAAATTAAGTGCTAGGGAAATAAAGGCACGCCAGTTCCTTATTGCAGCTGGGTTGGGGCGAGGTCCAACGGCGACAGGGAAAGAGGAGGGACAGAGAGGACAAACCCCCCTGAATTCCCTGTAAGAGGGGCAAGAGCGGGGTCTGGGACACGAGGAGGGAGGCAGTGAATGCCAACCAAAGCAAGGACGGCCAGCGTTTGGGACGATTTGCAGGGCTCACTGGGTTTTGTCCTCTCCGCTTTGGCGCAGAATTTGTATATGGAAAAAACATGCCAGGCACACGACAACAGACCTGCTTCCATCTGGATAAATAGTTAACCGAGTAGTCAAAATAGCTGGTGCTACGAAACAGCTGCTGGGACAGGAGACAGCGGCAGGGGAGAAGCATCGCTGGAAAAATGAGCCGGGAGGAAGGAAATGCTCGAGCGAGGGGATGTGTCAGCAGGGAGGGGGAAACAGGCAGCAACAGACAGACCCACACAAGCCAAGACACCCCACACACCCACCCCACCCCGAGTTCTCCCACCAGCCTCCCCTGGGATTTGCTGATCTTCTACCCCAGGACATCCCAAAAAGGGTTGCTGGAGCCAGCACCCCTGCCCCAAGCACTGGTTCCCAGCTCATACCAGAGGGGGGGGCAGGACATGGGGAACTCCACAGCAATGGGGGCAAAGGGGGCATGGCAGCAGCCCCCCTGTTCACACACTGGTCCCTCAGGAGCTCAGCATCAGGGGGGTTCATCTCTGGGAGCAGCTTCACCCCAGAGGGCCTGCCTGGATTCCTCAGGCTGGGACAGCATCACAAAAAGCTGCACAAGGAATCAGAGAACTGGAAAACCCGCTCACCAGGAGAGCTAGAATGGTAGATACAGGATAGGAGGCAATACTAGACTCACTAGAAGCAGAGGGAGATCTCCCAGAAACCAGCACAGCACACCCCAGGCAGGACATCACTCAGGACATGAGCTCCCTGCAAAGGGCTTTTAAAGGAGGTGACAGCCCTTTCCCATTCCTGCTGATTAGGCAGGGGTAATTAGCCCTAATTCAACTGCCTACACCTGCTGCCTCCCAACCTCATGCACAAAGGGCAGGTTTTCAGTAAAAGGGAAGTTTTCCAACAGAAAGCTTAGGGACAGTGAGCTGCCTGTCCCTAAATCCACAGCCCGGACCTCACGGAAATCCTGGGCTGCGTGGGAGCCAGGAGCCATCGATGTCTGTCAGGGTCAGTTTCCCCACAGGTGGAGCAAGAGATGGCCTTTTTGGCTGGAGCAGGCAACCAAGGAGCTTCTGCAGGAACCAGGTGGCCCCAGGGTGGGCACAGGGCTCCCCTCAGCCACAGCACCCCACCATGGGCATTGTTCACTGTGGGACAGGCCCAGCACCCCAACGATGGCTTTTTTTAAACACATCCTCTCGGACAAGGATGTTCAGGCTACTGAGCCAGGACTGGAGCCTTGGCATCAGCTCCTTTTCCTCCTCAGACCCCCTGCAGCAAAGGTCTCACTGGGGGTAGTGCTTCAGGACAAAAGAGATGGAGTTTCTCCTCACCCAGGGGTGCTGGGATGCATCACAACACACTTTGGTCACAGCCAGAAAGATGTGGGGATCAGAGAAGTTTGGGTGTGCAGGAGCAGAGGGAGATTTTGGAAAGGACAGGCATGACAAGGACTGCAACACCAGAGCTGCTGCCCTGGTGACACGTATGGCATCACAAATTCTGGGATGCAAAGCAGTCGTGTCCACCTTGCTGCAATCCTCATGGGGATTGCAGGGATAATCACTTCAGTGGGTCTCAAATCCATCTCCCAAAGTGGAAACTCCAAGCTGAGACTGGATTTTGCCATGATGTGGTGTCGTGCGGATGATTAAGAGCCGTTTGCGAGCCCGCAGCTTTCCTGGAGCCTCTTCCATCCTTCCCCTCTCATCTATCTCCCCATGAGAAACACAGAGCATATTCCCACCACAGGCAGAGACCCGGCCCTGGGAGTTGTGGTCGTATTCCCAGTGCTAATTAACCCAAATAATTCCCACCCTCTCCCATGTGGGGAAAACAACCACAGCGACTCATTCACGCACCTGGAAAGACATTACAGTTTCCAACATTGGAGAGAAAAGGCACCCGGAGAGAGGTTAGCAATAGGAAAATGTTTTCTTTTTGAATGCTGCTTGCAAGATCTAGAGGTGCTACCTGCAGCACTCGTTTATTAACGATTTCGATCTGATTTACTAAATCACAGCAATGCCACTGACAGGAGCAGCAGATGCTCGGAAAGGGGGGGTTGAACACAGCGGTAGGAAGTGTCACAGATGGCTTCAGTCCCAAGAACCAGGCAGCACAAGAGCCTGATGGATGCTGACGATCAATTAAAAAATTACAAAAAAGATTTATTAACCCATTTGGAGTAACTATTATAGCTGGACAAACAGGGAAAAGAGACTGGTCTGAAATTTCCAAGTTGAAAAAGGCCCCAAGATGTCAACATTCCCAGGGAAAATGAGGGGGTAAAAAGGAAATAAATAATAATAAAAAAAAGAAGTCATTCTGCTTTGGCCAAAACCAGTGTACTTCTGCGAAATCACTTTGTTTTCTTTGTGATTTTTCAAAACGTAGTAACAGAGTGCAATATAAAACAAATGATTCCCAAACAAGAGTAACTTGAAAATGAAAAAATGTAAATATTTGTCCCGACGGAGTGAAAAGGGCTGCTCCAACATTGTCAAGATCTTCCCTCACCCCTGCCTCCCCACCCAGCGTGTTTTGCTTTAGTTTTTATGAGAAATCAACAGTTGGAGAAAGCTTTTGGATTTTCCAATGGAAAAGAGCTGGAGGGACGCTTTTTCTACAAGTTCCGCCAATTAGCGCCTGGCTCCCCGGCCCCGTGGCTGCCGTGAATTTTCCATTGCTGGAAATCTTAAATATCAAAACTGGATGTTGGGGGGTTTTATATAATTTTTTTTTTTTAAAAGACAAATCCGACGGCGGGGCAGGTCAGCAGCCGCTGCCACGCTGCACTCCCTGCAGCCTCTTCTTTTACAGAAACATTCAACCGAGCGTGACCGACTTCTCCCAGAAAAGCCTGTTTTCCACCCAATGGCAGCTTGCTTTTGTCTGGCGGCGGGGTGACGAGCAGCGGGAGAGCTGGACCATTGCTAAAACACTCCAGCTGTTCCCCCAGCCTTTCCTGCTTCAGCACCCAAAAACCGCTCCATCCCTGCAGGAGCGGCTGCCCAGATGTGTCTGTGCTCCAGATGTGCGGCGCTGCTGCAAAACCCAGGGGCGCTCCTTGTGCGTGTCCCCACAGCACTGGCTTTGGGGACGAGGTTTGTTTTATGGGGGATGCTAAATAGCTGGAATTTTATGCCAGCTTTGGCAGCTGAAACACTGCACTGGGTTGCAGCGCTTGCCCAGGGAGGGGGGATGCCCAGTGGTGGGGCCAGATGAGCCGCCAGACCTCAGTGGTGTTGCTAAACCCAGATTGTTTTATGAAGAGCATTCTGCCACCCAGAGGGACCCGAACAGGCTGGAGAGGTGGGCTAGTGCATATGGCATGAAGTTCAGCCAAGCCAAGTGCAGGGTCCTGCACCTGGGACGTGGCAACCCCAGGCACAAATACAGGTTGGGCAGAGAATGGCTGGAGANAAGAAGGAAGAATTAGATTAGATCTCAGGAAGAAATTCTTTGCTGTGAGGGTGGTGAGGCACTGGAACAGGTTGCCCAGAGAAGCTGTGGCTGCCCCATCCCTGGAGGGGTTCAAGGCCAGGCTGGATGGGGCTTTGGGCAACCTCATCTGGTAGGAGGTGTCCCTGCCCATGGCGTGGGGTTGGAACTCGATGATCTTTGAGGTCCCTTCCAACTCTAATATTCTATGATTCTATGATTCAAGGTCTTTTTTTATTTCGCAAATGGTAACTCATGCCGTGTGTTGGAATACGTCACGTTCATCAAAAATACAATTTCCAACACATTAAATATTTAGAAGTGATGCTGAAGCAGCAGGAAAACAAATAGCAATAACATGCGTGTGAAATAAGGAGGCTTCGTTTAATTATTTCATTGCCAGCTTGTGGTAAAAGCGAGGCCAGCTCCTGGAAACCTCCTCCAGCCCATCCTTGTCACCGGGACCATCACACCTTTGCACCTGGCCAGGGCTGCGTGTCCCCCCGGAGCTTGTCCCTACTCCTCTCCAGCATCCCTTTGGGTGGCAGTGGAAAGGGCCGGAGCTCCAGTGCTGTGGGATTAAAGCTGGCAGGCCGGGGGTGGATTTCTCTGCCTGGCTCCGGAGGTTTCTCGGTGATCTCGGCGCGGCGGTGAGTCAGCCGGCAGCGGAGAGCGTGACTCAGCCGGTGCACGGAGCGGGGAAAGCAAACGCCGGCAGCCCGAGCCGTGCCGAAACAGCACATCCAGGGACATAGTCCCAGCTGCATCTGGTGGGGAAAGAAATGAAAGGCAGGAAGACCAAAGCAAGATCTTTACGGTCAGGTTGCCCCAGCAGAGATGAAGATAAGCCCTCTTTTGCTCATGGAAACTCTTTTGATATGCATCGCGAATCCCTGTCCTGAACCTGGCGCAGGAGGAACACCCTGGGGTTGGCAAAGGAAAGGAAATTCCCTTGGGATCGTCTCCATCTCCGGGCACTTTTGTCTGAGCACACCAGCAGCCACAATCCACAAAGGCAATACATTTTTTTTTTTTTTAATGACCCCAAAGGGTGAGGTGAACCCCTGGGAAGGCTCCAGGTGTCGGGGACAGCACAGAGTTGGGGTGCTCAGGGGGAGAAATCTCCCCACTGCACTGCAGCCTGGGAGCTGGGGTAGTTCCTGCTGCCCAAGCAGGTGCCTGAGGCCAAACCAGTAATTTTGGGGGTTTTACAAAAAATTGGTGTAAATTACTCAAAATGCTTGCTGAGGGTCTCTGGGGACATCACTGTCCCTGGCCCCTTCCCAAGGAGGGCGTCACCCAAGACCTTGCTGCAAACCACATTATCCCCAGCCTCTCTCCATCATGAGAATAATAATTTTGAGAGTAAAATGAGGAAAAACAGAGCTGTGGCGAGAGGCTCCAGCTGGGCAGGCTGGCTGGAGGCTGCTGCCTGCAGAAAACCAGTCCCAGGGGAGCGAGAAGTTTCCGTAAGGGGGAAGGCGAGGAGGGCGCAGGATCAGAGCAGGGCTTGTCCCAGGATTTTTATTTCGGTGGCAGAGAAATGTGACGGCAACAGAAAGGAGCTGGAAAAACAAACAGGTGTGTCCGGCAGCAAAGGGGCCGTAGCTATAGCAATGGGACAGGCCCTGTTGACAAAAGGCCGCACAAAGGAACTTCTTTAGAGATTAAAAAGTGGTTTATGAGCTGGCAGGGTTCCCCGGGAAGGCACTGGGGCTGCCACGGGACACAGTAGCCGAAAAAAAACAGGATGGGGGAACGTGCACAGGGCACAAACCAGCCCGCCCCAGGGCCTGAGCTGGGCTGGGATGCCTCGGGGTTGATGGAAATGTAATGGTTGAGCTGCTGCAGGGTCTCGGCTCTACACCCCAAAAGGTTGTTTAATGTTGGGGATCCCCCCTCTCCCCCTGCTCTATTCAACCAGGATGCTGCTTTTCCAGCATCACCACCCGGGGCTAGTGCTTGCTGGCTCGTAAAGATTTTGGAAAGTTGCCTTGGGGTTTTGAGTACTCTGAAGCTTGCCTTGAGATTTTAAACACCTTCGTTGTCTGCTCCCCTGGAGTGTCCCTCCTTTGCCCCAGCCTCCTGCAGTTGGAGAGGTGAAATGGTCCCACAGGGCTCTAGGAGTCTTGCTATGCCAGGTGAGGCTCTGTCCTTCTCCGAAATCCTCAAAGGAGGAAAAGTATTAAAGGAAAAAAAAACATAAAAGCCAGAGGTTGCCTTGGACAGATGACAGACAGGAGGACTCAGCAGCCCACGGTGGCATCGTAGCTGTGTCACGAGGGCAATAAAATGGCTGGTGGGTCACTCGGGTGCCAGGAGCCACATCCCGAGGGAGGGAGGAACTGGACATGAGCCCGGGTCGCTGCTATGTGGGGCACAGCACCCCGGGGTGAGGCAAGGAGAAGAGAGCTGCTTCCTGGGGGAAAACAAGAGCAGAAAAGAGCTCTCCCCTTGCCCAGGAATAAAACAGGGATTGCAAAGGGCAGAGCTCTCCTTGCCGAGACACACACAGGGTTTGCACCTCAGAGGAGCTGTAGAGTCACCTTTTTTTGAGCAACCTGCTCTGGTGGGAGTTGTCCCTGCCCATGGCAGGGGGGCTGGAACTCCGTGGTCTTTGAGGTCCTTTCCAACTCTAACCAGTCTACGATTTTAGCCACAGGAGCCATCACATCTCCTGAGACCCACACTTGCCCCCCTCCAAACTAGCCCAGGTGGGCACCCGGCTTTTCCTGCGGTGGCCCACGGGCAGGGGTGTTGGGCAGAGCTGGCAGCCTGTCCCCAGCACCACCGGCAGCTGCCGCGGGGGCGGGCAGCCCCGCCGAGGCCGTATGCCACCCATCATCACTGTACCCAGAACAGGTGCTTCCCCGTTCCCGCAGCGGGACACGCTGTTCCCAGCTGGCGAGGGGTCGGGATGTGCTTGAAGCAAGGAGCTGGGAAGTAAGAGCGTAATTTTTTTTTCTTTCTTTCTTTTTTTCTGGCAGAATAAGCCCTGTAAGAGCAACAGCCGCTCTCCCTGCCAGCTCTTAATGCCGTGCTGCTGCCCTGCAGCCTTTGCTGGCCCCCGGAGGGCACAAAGGGTGGCCAAGCATTGGGAAAAAAAAACCCCAGGGAGATGGAGGGATCTTCCTCGTGCCCTTCTAATACTGATTTTGGTCAGGAGACCTCACGGAGCAGAGCAGCGTCTCTAATTCCTATAACACACTGCAAGGACCAGCAGAGGGGACACACACAGGGACATCCATCCCTGCTCCTCATCCATGTTTCCCGCCGCTTCTCCTCTGTGCAGAATTAAAGAAAAGCCCTAACCTCTCGGCAGCAGTCTCTGCTGGCTTTAAGCATTACAAGCGCAGAATTCGTGAGGGAGTCGCTTTCCCTTTGAGCTCCTGGTAAATCAAGCAGCTATTTTCAGTTCCTGGGATCCTGCCTCCACAGGAGACGGGGCCTCCCTCGCCCCACGGCAGAGGCAGAACCGCAGCGGGGAGCGGGGGCGCTGGGGAGGGCGGCGGGCGAGGGGCACAGCCTCCGAGACACTGCCAGCTGTGAAGAAGCTGAGACACCCTCTGTAGAATAAGCAAAAAACCACCCCACGAAGGTGCCAAAAGATCAAAGGCGTCACGGGGTGTATTTGGAGACGGGCGAGCGACCGGAGGAGATGGCAATTTTTTTCAGAGCGAGGCAAGAAGGACGATTATTGAAGGCAGCAGGGTGTCATTTAAAAGCCAGCAGCGTATCTGAAGTTGACCCCACGGAGGATGAAATGCTCTTTTTCTCTTTCCATATTACCGCTCGCAGCGCGAAGGAACAAAACCGTTTGAAAAAAATAAAATAGAAAAATGCAATTGGTGGTGGGAAAAAAAACCTGCTACTCTGAGAAGCACAAAACCCAAAGGGGGTGGGTGGGTGTGCATGTCTGTGAAACCATTGACATTTTTGATTAATGAGTTTTCTGTGGGTGGTTTATGTAAAGGAGACGGGTAAGAAATGCAGACATGACTTGTTCTCAAGCAAAGGCTTCACTAAAGGTCTCCTGACTCAACACTTCTCCCGACTCAGGAATTCATCCTTTTATTCTCTCCCTTGGCGGATTTTGCTGGGTGCAAGAGAAAGCCGTGATTTGTGAACGTCGTATGAACAGTGTCTGTTGATGCTCGAAGGCAACAAAACCAATTTCAAGCCTACCTTTAAACGCTTAACGAGATGTGCTTGAGATTGCACCTGAATTCCGTTTTTAATTTAATCTAAGACAAACACAGCTATGAACTGAAGCCCTAATAAATGTCTAGCCACATACGCGTATTGAAGTCCTCCTATTCTAGGTGTCATACCGTAGGAGACAATATACTGGAGAGAGAAATCTGTATAGGATGCTTTTGCTGATTAGAAAGTATAAAGTTGTAATGGGAAGCATTTCCCATGATCCCTCAGGTGTTAATGTGGGATCTGCCACCCAGAAATTCAGAGAGAGCTCCAAGAATCCAGGGTGGATGGCAGCACCTGCACCCAACCTGCCTCGCTCCTCAGCTATCCAACAGCACCGAAATCACTGTCACCTACTGGCTGCGGCTAAAAACATGTGGGAAATACATTTAAAGAAAATAATTAACCAAAACGCTGTGCTTTTCACTTCTTTTCTCATTTGGCCACATTCCTGCCGCAGCAGCAACACCACTAAAGGAGCAGAACAGCAGCTCCTTCGGGAGTCCAGTAAGGTGGTTTGTGAGTTCCTGGGAATTTTATGTGGTTGAGGAGGTTAAAATCTTTGGGTGCCTGAAAGGCAGCCGGGCATGAGCTGAGCTCCCAGCCCACCTCCACGAAGGTGCCTTAAAAATAAGGGGAATGACTCATTACAAAGAGTAAGAAAGAATTTGGCGTGTGAGATATTAGGCAAAAAAGAGTAAGAAGGTGGGATGTTTAGTACCCACCCATCCAGCACCTCCTGGAAGAGAGCAGACACCATCCGAGAGCAGCAAAGGGCCATCTTCATGAAACCCCCAGCAGCTGGGTGCAAGTTCTCTCTGGATCCCCTGGGAAATGCCACAGGTTCTTGTCTCTGCCAACCGAAGAAGCCACAAAACCCAGGAAGCTTGCAGAGAAGCACAGAGATGCACCAAAGCGGGTCACAGGGACTGAAAAAGTCAATCACTGAAGAGAACACAATTAAGCTCACCACAATTAGCCAAACTCCAGACTTTGGCAGGTCGGGATGGGGAACGTTCCCCAGGGCGCTTGTGAAGAGAGGAAAAGGGTAGTGCTTGCTCACACGGTCCATCCCGTGGTATGGAATGGAGCATCTCATCTTTTTACACGGAAAGGGACATTAATCCTTAGAATGTGCTGCCCAGGAAAGGTGTTGAGGCACCATCCCTGGAGGGATTCCAAAGCCGGGTTGACATGGTGCCTAAAGACATGGTTTAGTGATGGTTTTTATCAGAGTTAGGTTGATGGTTGGACTGGATGATCTTAAAGGTCCCTTCCAGCCCAGACAATCCTATGATTCTGTGATCTCCTCCAGCTCTCGTGCGCATGCAGGTATCACAAAATGACTCAGAGGAAGCACGTTTGAGGATACAGGTGGTAGGAGATGCTGACAAAGGGGTTTGGAAATAAGCCTGCGAGGGAAGGTACCGCTGACACACGTTGGCAGGCGCTTCCATTTCACATTGCTTTAAGTTTTCATAAAATTGAGTTTTTCTGTGCAACGGCGAGCTTCAATGTTTGTTACTCACACTGCAAATGTGAAATAGAAGAAATGCGGTGAGATTTATGGGAAGTCAGACAGTGGGGAATGGAAGCAAGAAACAAGTTGTAACTTGAGCCGTTGTTTTTTTGTTTTTGTTTTTTTGTTTTTGGTTTTTTTTTTTAAATCATTAAATTTGTCAATGAAGCATCGATAAGAGAAACTCCTCAGCAAAGTGTCCCACACTTTGGTGGCCAGACCCTGTGCCCAGGGCAGCCCAGTTATCCCTTCTCTGCTTCGTTTCCCACGTTCCCTAAATCCAAACATTCTCAGCCCTTGAATATGAAAAGAACAAATCTCTAACGGGAAGGAGCACTCCAAAACGCTCTGAGATTTCCATCTATTTATCGGGAATCCTCGTTTGATGTTCCAGTTTGGAGGAAATAAGGTTTGGGGGCTTCTTAAAATGTTTCTTCCTCCCTCCACTGCACACCCATTGCTGAGCCCCACCACAACGGTGACCTTGGTACCAGCTTTTCATTCCTCGTGCTTTCTTAGGTAAAAAAATCAGGAGAGATTCCTGCAGAATGGACCCGATTAAACTGGACCTGACCGTCATGGAAAGAAGGAGCTTTAATCTCACTTCCTTCACCCCTTACTTAATTCCTTCCCTATTCACAGTGGATTTCTCTCTTATTCACTTGGACGGGAATTGACCTCTTTGCTTTCATTTCAGAGGTGGGCCAGATTTCTGTTTCCCCCTACACAACCCAGCACAGTTCCTGTTTTTCCAGCCCATTTTACCAAGGCACAGTCTTTGTTCCAGTTATTACCCAGCCCGAGCTCCCACAACCCAACCGGCCAAACAGTTAGAAGTAACCTCTTTATATCATTAAGCTGCTTGCCTACATTTTAGTAACTTTACCCAAGGATCAGATCCTGCTTTTTACAGGTTCCCCTGGTTCTGGATGTTGTTTGTCCGCCCCCTAAAACAACGTCTGATGCTTGTGGCAGAGGCTTCCAGAGCAGCCACCCAGCATCACTCACCTCTGGTTGCAGGAAACCACGTTCACTGTTAGAAAGGGAAAACAACAAATCAGGTTATTTGCCCTTCCTCTGCTCCAGCCTGCCCAGGTTTCAGAGCAGGGGTTTGCAGATGGGTCACCCCAGATTTAAAATGGTATAAAAGGGCAGGTTTTACCCTGATGTTTGCAAAGACACAAGACCCACTGGGCCAGTTCTGGTTTCAAGCAGTGCAGCCTTCTCCTAAAGGTGGGTTAAGAAAGGTCACCTCCATCTAAGTTAACCTGCAGCTCAAATTTGCTCTCTTGGAAGAAAACCACTTCTTAATAAACTTGCTCTGAAAACCTGTGGTTCCCAACCATCGTGGTTGTCACCTCTGTTCCATTCCAGCACCTGGGACAACACTAAATTTAACAGCAGATTAAACAGAACTTGTCAAGATTTATCACCTTGCTTTCACCAGTTGAATCCTCACAGCTGGCTGGCTCAGGGAATGACTCCCCACGACTTCCTAAGCTTACTATTTAGGTGTATTTAATAAAAATTCCCTAACAAGATCATTCTCACATGGAACCAGTGGAAACAACCTCAAGCTTTAGGTAAATACAGAAAAGATGTCAACTTCCTCACTTATGCTTCCCTGAGCAGCCCTTTCCTCCAGCCAAGGCCAAGGTAAATAAGATTTTAAAGGTAAATAAGATTTTAAAGGTAAATAAACTCTTTTCTTTTTTTTTTTTTAATAAGATTTGAAAAATAAGCTTGTACCTGCCCATTGGACGGGGCAGATACCTGTATCTTTGCTGATAAACACCACTAATTAGAATCAAGAGGCCTTAAGACAAATCTCAGGTTTACATAAGCCAGCTGGGGGGACCCAGATGTGTGTTTCAGGTCTGAAAGCAAACACACCCCCAGGCTCTGAAACCAACAGGTATCCACAGGAAAACATCACTTTTGGGATAAGGCCACTGGAATGTAAACAGCAGGGAAGGGATTTAAGAGATGACTCCAGAAACACGTATCTGCCTAGTTCAATACAATATCAGATAAATATATATATAAAAATATATATATGCATATACACACCCACCCCCTGACGCACAAGGAGAAGCAGGTTTCTTCCAGGCATTGAAAATGAAGCTTGGGAAGAAAAGCCCTGGATCTCACTGCAAATCCAAGCACGTACCACCCAGTGAGGAGAGGAGAAAAGCAAACAAACCACAGACACTGTGTTGTACTTCTTTGTTTTTATAGAATTTTTACAATATATTTCTCTTCATTTGCATATTTTGCCCACATCTGTAGCTTTCTTTTTACATGTTGAACTGAACTGGAATAAATCTAAAGGTCTGAGATATTTTAAACAACTGATAAAAATTGCAAAGTAGTAAACCCGTAAGAAAAGAAATTATAAAACTCTCTTTTTGAAGTGTTTAATGAAAGCAAGTCAAATGTATCATTAGGAACAATGTGGTTTGTTTTCAACATATCAGAGGTGATTCAGGTAGGACAACTTTTTGTTTGTTTTTTGTTTTAAGTATTAGGCACATTTTTTTCAGCATACCTGTTTGCCAGACAGTTTTATATTCTTCAATATTATCATCCGTACCCATTTGGAACTGCTGCAGGATTTTCAAAATGTGATTGATCATAACTATTCATTACTGCTATTCTCTTCCTTTCTTTCTTTAAAACTATCAGAAAAAATAAAAATAAAACCAACAACAAACAAACAAAAAAAACCAACCCCAAGCCAACCCAATCAGCGCTTCTTCTCGTCTCTTAAAAAATCTGTAATGAATGATTTGAGTTGTAAGGCAGCAACAGATCCAGTGTCAACTCAGGTCACAGTCCTTCAGTTCCATCTAGTGGGTAGAAATGATATTTAGTGGACACTGTTCCTCCACAGTCCCCTTCAGGGCACGCTGGCTGACTCACGGGGCCAGTTACTGCTGGTAGAGTCAGTTCAGTGGTACGGCCAGGAAGGAACACTGGCCACTCCTGTGTCATCCTCGCAGCCTCATGTCTTCAGACAGAAAGCAAAAAGACAGTTCAAGGGGGAAAAAAAAATAATAATAAATGGGAATATGTCAGGTTCTATGAACGGTTTATTTACAGTCTCCATCCCTGATGTGAAAAAACAGGCAAAAAAAAAAAGCCTTCTTTGAGTAAAGCAGGCAGATCTCAGCAGCATGCGACATGCCTCAGCAAATCAGCCTCCACTGCTCGGCCCCGGCTCCACGCTGCGGCAGCGAACAGATAGTCCTGCTGCTCACCAAGAGCAACTTCCAAACCCTCACCCATCCCAACCACACCACTCCCTAAAGCAGCCTTAAGAATGTCTTGTCTTGGTGGAGCAACTCCCCATGCCCAGAGTCTGCTCGTGCCATCAGAAGGTGCGGAGCAGCGTGTTCCTTGGGGATGTCTCCGAGACCCTGCAGCCAGATCGCAAACTCGGAGGCGTTGCTGGGGGGTGGGAACAGGATGATCCAGGTGGTAACGACACACCACGATTTTGCTAATTCCCATCATGATCTCATTGAGGAAGGAAGGAAGGCTTTAACCTTCAACTACAGCACACTGGAGGAGGGGTTTCGGAGCAGTATCTCTCCACTTTCTTTCAGTCTTTGATAAATCATACGTTTTTCCTGAATTCTGGCATTCTCCTTTGCTAAGAGGGCCACTCCGTTCCTGAAGGCAACAGCTTCAGCGCAGCGCTTCTCAGTTTTCGGTTTTAAGTCTTTCAGGCAGAATAACCACATTCTGATTCAACCTCGTCCCCTGAAGAAGCATTCCCTTTGCACTCAACTGGCTGAACAGAAGTCAAAACATCTTTAACTACAGCACTAGAAACCATTCAAAAAAAAAAAAAAGAAAAAGAAAAAGAAAAAGGAGGGATGTATTACTGCACATTTCCTTCTCAGATGGCAACTGGACCACCCTTAAAATTCCAGTCCTGTCTGGTTAGACCATCAGTTCCTGGGTCATCTCTCCCTGTGGTGCTCCGTGCTGCTCAGTAACCGCTCACCCGCTGCACAGCAAGGTCAACAAAGCACATTCCCTCCTGCCAGAGCCACTGCCTTTGCACAACTGACATTCAGTTCCTACCGAAGCTTTTGGTTGCCTTTTTTTTCATATTCTAATGTTGAGGTGAGGAAGGGAAGAAGAAACCAATTAGCATAAAAAGTTCTCCAAATTCCTATTTGACAAGACCAGCTCTACACAGTGTACAGCGGTATAAAAAATACACCCCCAAATCCTTCTCTGTTCTTTTTAACTCTTCCGAAAGGGAATAACCAGTGTAGCTGAGCAGGAAGAAAGCCAATTTATTTCAGCACAGAAGGTCTGCGATTCATTCCACGTTCACTAAGAGTAATGCAGTTATTGCTCTGGAAGATAAGACTGGATTGATCATTAACCCCCACCCTGAGTGCTGGGAGTCCGGGTTCCCAACGTCACCAAGAGGGACCTCCTAAGCCACTGGCATTGAAATAACGAAAAGAAAAAAGCCTTGTAAAGATGCAATCTTTGAGAAATGCTGTTAAGTTCCTCAGTTCTTCAGACTCTGTGAATGGAGGCCAGCCTTTGCTCTCTGCATTAGAATGATGGACTGTTTAGAATAACACAGTGGAGATAAATTAAGGTCAGAACAGATGATCCAGCTGATGGAATCAAAGAACAGGAGAAACATTAACCTCTTGCACGAGGATGCTGTAAAACTGGAATTCTTGAACTGCTATACGAATCACTCAGAATTTGTTCTACAACCTGTAGTTTAGTAAGAATTTAAGTTCTTTTCCTTGGGTAGGAGCCTTCAAAACAAAAGCAAACATGACAGGATTCAAGTGTGGACCATTTCTGCAGCAGCCAGGTTCTGGTTTGCTATTTCACTTCCATGATCTATATCAGGCGCTGCTGACGGCATCGCTCCCAGCCCAGCAGCATTTGCAAAGCTGTCCTGTTCCATCAATCAAGCATCCTCGGGAGCAAATGCTACCAGCGTGGGGACCTTCCATTCTCATACTTCAGCTACACCTTCTTTTCATTTACTTCCTCTGAATATAAAAACAAAACAAAAAAAAAATCCTCCTATTGTTCTGTTTACTCTAACATGCTACAATATGTGCATACGTAACTGTAGGCGACGCGTGAGTTGCTTCAAGATGTGCTTTGTCATTGAAGGGCGCTTTTACTTTTACAAATTCTACATCAAGGTGGGAGGAAGGAAGGCTGCAGAGTGCTCATACACTGAAGCTGAAGGAACTTTTCCTGAACGGAGTTAAGATGTTTGTTCCAAGGTTCCTATGGACAAACTACTCTATCCCATGCACTCCGGCCTGAGCCAGTATTAAACATTCCAGAAACTTGTTGATTTGTTCGGATAGTTAATGGCAAGGCTGATAGCAGCAATGTTTTTCAGGGCCTAGAAGAGGGAAGGAAAAGCAGAGTCATGTCAAAGACGCTTCCAACCCAAAAGCATAAAGAAAGCCTCACATTAAATAACACAGAAATAGATAAATAACCATCCTGTTTCTACCTGGTCGTCTCCTGGTGGTGCAGTGTATCCAGGCAGTTCCAATAGAACCGCATTTCCAGTGCCTGAAAGATCAGCCCCTTCCCCATTTCCATGTTTTGGCAGTGGAGAGATTAAATTGGTAAACCAGACAGACCCAATTCCACACAGCAGCCAGTTTGTGGCACATCATCTGACTATTAAAGGGGAACAGCAGTTGTGTGTAGTTCCTTCCCAAACTTCAGAGGCCTGTCACAGTCCTTAAAGCCCAAGTACCTTCATATCTATTTTATAAAACTCTACGGGGCACTGAGAAATCATTCATGTCCTCAACACAGGAAGGACATGGACCTGTTGGAACAGGTCCAGAGGAGGGCCACCAAGATGCTCAGAGGGCTGGAGCACCTCTGCTGTGAGGACAGGCTGAGAGAGATGGGGCTGTTCAGCCTGGAGAAGAGAAGGCTCCGGGGAGACCTTAGAGCAGCCTTCCAGGATCTGAAGGGAGCTCCAGGAGAGCTGGATGGGGACTCTTTGTCAGGGAGTGGAGTGACAGGACAAGGGGGAACGGTTTTAAATTGGAAGAGGGGAGATTTAGATTAGATCTCAGGAAGAAATTCTTTGCTGTGAGGGTGGTGAGGCACTGGAACAGGTTGCCCAGGAAAGTTGTGGCTGCCCCATCCCTGGAGGGGTTCAAGGCCAGGCTGGATGGGGCTTGGAGCAACCTGGTCCGGTGGGAGGTGTCCCTGCCCAGGGCAGGGGGTTTGGAACTCGATGATCTTTGAGGTCCCTTCCAACTCTGACCATTCTATGATTCTATGATCTCTACCTGTCAGAAAAATATGATGAATCCCCACATCTCTGGGGTTTGTGCAATGTTATTACCTGTGCTGTGCAGCGATGAAGATGATCTTCGGTATTTAAGGCAAGCAAATACTCCTGTAGAGATCCAAGCTCCTGCAGCCAGAAAGCAATCAATGAACACCAATGTTTCCACCAAAGATATCACCCAACTAATGTCAAAATG
Organism: Thinocorus orbignyianus; assembly: GCA_013400375.1. Classification (NCBI taxonomy): domain Eukaryota; kingdom Metazoa; phylum Chordata; class Aves; order Ciconiiformes; family Thinocoridae; genus Thinocorus; species Thinocorus orbignyianus. The sequence goes on along the minus strand of VXBW01008058.1, from coordinate 406,947 downwards.
CTGATCGTTACAGCAGTCCCCAGGAGTCAAAGGCACCAGAACAACACACAAGTCTGTCCTGGACAAAGTTTGTGACCAGCGAAATCAGTTCATTGCAGACTGCTCATGTATAATGTTCAAATCAACTCAAGCAGAATCACATTGAAATACCTTTAGATTAAAGATTATAGCAGGATTTCTCTCAGAATAAAGAGTGGTTTTAGGTTCTACTGCCTTTGTCACAGAAGGAAGAGTCCTGACTATTATTTAAAGTTCCTATGGTGGATGCCCCTCTATTACAACTTGCTCCCAGACTCAAGAGCAAGTTGTTAATGTTTCTTAAACATTTAATGTTTCTAAAGCTCTGATGAACTTTGGGGAGATAAAGGAAAACTGCATTTATTTTAGCACCGAACTATGTATCATTTCCAACACCGGTGGGAAGAAGGATAAAGCGACAGAAACTGCTTACAGTGACTCTGTTTTCCGTGACAAAGAAGAGCTCTGCGAGTGCTCGATGGAGAGGAAGGAGAATTCCGGGCTTGGTCATGTCTTGACACAAGTTGTTTTCCATATGGGTGAAAAGCTGCCAAAGTGGCTTCAGCAAGGTGAGGTCACAGTCCCTGAAAAAAGGAATTTAAACAAAACAGGAACTAACCATGTCTTATGCCTGTTTGAGGGAAGGAAAACAAACAAACAAAACACCTAAAAAAACTAAGAGAAAAAAACCCCATTTTTGACAGTTAAATGTATAAAGGAACAAACACAAGAAGCATTTCCACATCTAAATTGAGTCAAGTGTTTTGGCACAATGAATTTCATTCTGAATCAATGAAGTGGAGAAGACCTCATCTCCATGAACACATCTAAATGACTCCTCTAAAACTGACTGGCCACTGAAATGAGGACTTGAAAAAGCACCTGAAAGCTCTCTACATCACTCTGCTAAATGCTGTAGCTTCGCTGCCTGCAATTATACAATACTGAACTGCAGCCTTGATCAGGTGATGCCTTTCTTTAGGGAAGAGACAAAAATTGACATACAGCTTTGAAAACAATTCCAACTCTGCCTCCTTCTTGCTCCTGAGTTAAAGCTGTCACTCGTCCCAGTGTCACTTGTCATACAGACAGGATGACAAATATCATTCAATAGGGGAGAGAAAGGGAGGAGAAACTGAATCCATCTTCAAATTAACACAAGAAAAATATTAAATATTATAAGCACAATGGAGACTGGGTCTTTTAGCAATTAAATTTGCTGTCCACATAACAAAGCAGGCATTTTCTGATGAAAAAAACCCCAACTAATGGAAGTTGAAAATACAATAAATCAGTCATTAACAGTAATATCCAAATCATTTTTTCAGACTTGGATGTAGGTTGGTGTTCAGAGTGCCAAGGCATGGTTCTATGTAATCGTCCATTTTTATTAGTATGTGAATATACTTTTTGACTTCCCTTAATCCAAGGAAGCTAGTAGGATGCTGCTATTTCCATGAGTTTGCTTGTTCTGAACTGAAAGGATGTAACAGAGATAAAGGTCAGCATTCCAGCATTCTTGCCTTTCTACTGTGCTGCTGTGACCATACACATTTGCAGGGCACTACAAAAGCTGAACACTTTCTTTTAATGTGTATTTTCACAAGAAATACCCAGACCCTACAGACTTGAGCATCAGCACAGCTATCCCTTCTGAAACTCAATCACAGGCTTAATGGTACAACTAAAAATAATAATTTAAAAGTTATTTACTTTATAGAGAATCAGACCATCATTTCACCAGTTTGTTACTCCATTCTCACCTTAATTCTGAAGTACAACTAATACAAAAAGAATACATTTATAGAAAATGAATTTAAATCTATTTTTTTGTGCTTGTTTGAGGTGATTTTTTTCTTTACAACTTTATCTGAATTCAGTGGTCCTTTTTTAAAAGCCATGGAAGAAGAGAAAGTGTTTTAAAAAAACCCCAACACTTATAAGTTTCTGCTAACAAGGCAAATTGTATCTGAATGGCTAATTAAGACCATCTAATTCAAATCATAGCACTCTGGCTTCAAAATACAGATCAGCTTTGTCACTACTTCTTCTCCTGCCCTTTGCCTTTTGGCACCCAAGGCAGAAGAGAGCACTCACCTCTGGGTGCTGCACTGCACTATCTTCAGGAGCAGGTGAATGGCCTTCAAGCGCTGGTGGCCCGTCTGGCGACACGCCACCCCCACCTGCCATTCCCAGATTTTGGCCAGTGGGAGGTGAGGAACTACCCTTTCCTCAGACAGCATCTGCTTTAGAATTTCAAACCCTGGGAGGAGGAAATTCAAACAGCTGTTACTTTAGTAGGGACCCGTTCTGGTTCTCCATATACTAAATATGTCTTTGATAAGTAAGAAATATCGAACAAAAATACAAAAAAAATTAAATTTGGAGATAGTTTCACACTCCATCCTGACACCATAAGTCTTTTCTGGGGAAAAAAAAACACCTTAGAATCCCATTGGAAATAAAAGTTTGCCCAAATAAGGCAAACAAAGCACAGGTCCTCACTATTCTGTGATTTGCAGGAGTTTTGCTGATTTCGAGTCATCCACCAGCTTCAGTGTCATTAAAAATATTTAAGCTCTAAAATAAACGAACGAAAGCTTTCATGCTCTGGTGAGAAAATGCATCCAGAAGCAGCCTATTCTAACGGATAACTACTTTTTAAAAACACAGTTACAATTATTTCTGTTTCCAATTACAGCCCCTTGGAGTGTTTACTAAATCCTGTCTGTAGTTACTGCCATATAATGAGACTCCAAATGCAAAAAAACCCCATTATTATAATTGTTACCTCCAAGCCCCTGTGAAGATTTGGTATTTCTGGCATAAAGTCACAGCAAATAAGAGACATTAGTCAAGCTTTGATTTGAACAAAACTAATCCCATTATTTCTAAAACCTTGGAGAAAGCAAATTCTAAAGGAAAAAAAAGAGAAGGGATAACCACAAGTCTATCAAAGCTTGGCAAAATGACTTGAAAAAGTCCTTTCTGCTTTCTTACCTGTCTGAAACCTTCCCAGATGACCTGCTGTCACTGTGAACTTGTAACCCCACTCGGTGTTACTCATGTCAGAAGTAAATCGGTAATAGAGCGTGTCCCCTGGGTACGAGGGAAGGAAGAAAACCCACGTTACTGCCTTCCAAGTCAGTTTTGCTATCACTAATACAACTCCAATGAGAAGTCTGCCAAAAGTTAATCCTAGACGTTGTCATTGAAGAGAGATAAGCTTTTACTTTTTGGTAATTATGGACAGCATGAGGAACAGGAGACTGAAGCAAAACACAGAACGGTTTCCACTGTATAAAGACAGTTACCAGGATAATGTCTCTTACGTTTCTGTCAACTACATAGAAGAGGGAGTTAAAGAAACTCTGTATTGTACATAATTAAACTTTGCTTTTACTTTTGTGTTACAGATTGGTTAGAATTTATGAAAAAAGACGCTCTACACAGCCAAGTTCACAGTCCCTTAAACAAAAGGTTAAAAAAGAAAGGAGAAAGTGAAGTTGCGCTGCTTTTACACGTCAGAAAATTACATTGCACATGGGTACTCTAGGGAAACAAATTGTTAAATTTAGCCACTGGAAAATAGAAGAACTATCAAAATGTTTGCCCATTTCACAATCAGGAAGTGGAACGTTCAAGAAGCTCTTGTCACTGTAGCATCTACAGCTTCAGAGATAAACACTGGCAGTTACTGCAATGCTAAACAAAAGACACCCTCTCCTACTGTGCTCTGTACTATTAGATCTGCTTAAAACTTAGAATATCCTTCTGTTTCAGGAAAAACACTCTCACTCTGGGAGACAAGTATGCTAGTTTTCAGCGGGAAGCAGAATTTCCAAAGTTTCACAAAGAAGAAAAACTTTGAAGACATTTTTTAGGATTAAAAAAAAAAAAAAAAAAGAAAAGAAAATACTACAAAAATAAAATCGGTTCCCCTTTCCATCATGAAATGGAGCCATTTCTCCCTCCTACTCCTAGGAGTCTTGAGAAAGCCCTGCCATGGAGTGAAAAGCCCAGCAGCTTTCAAATGCCTGGTTTCAGCTAACACCCGCTGAGTGAAATCAACAGCCTTAACCCAGACAGCCTTGGCTGGAAAGAAAAGTTCCACAAGGTGAAACTCGAGTTTCACAGCCAAGCCTGCTCCAAAACAATGGCCTTCAAAGTTCAGCTACTTGGCAAACCTCTGCAACTCCTTGGGAGGAAAAGGGGGACAGCAAAGAGTTCATAAAACTCCCAAAATAATTTTAACTAGCACCCTGTAACCCAAGCTGGTTGCTAAGAAATTTCCTAAACCTACTGGTGGCAGCTACTGATGGTCTTCAAAGTTTAAAGCTTCCTGCAACGCCGCAGTGCTCAAGGGGTTAAAACAACTTCACAGGAGACCACGCAGCCCTTCAGCATTTGCTACTGGTGTCATGCTTAGAAAATACAGGCTGAAAAATCCATCATTTGCCTGGCAACTTTCCAGCTTCTCTCCGCAGCAACAACCGGAGACAAGGCATTGGCACAGGCTCGGTATTCGCTCTGAGCAAGAGATAAGCCTATCTGGTGGGGGGAAGGGGGGCTTTTTTTCTTCTTTTTTTTAAAAAAAAAAAAAAACAAAACAAAAAACAACCAAAAAACGTGTTTCCTGTGGAAAGTAAGACAAGGCAGAAACAATGTAAGTGAATATTGCGCAGAACAAGGACTGTGTGTTGGAACAGAATCAAGATGAAAATTTGTTTCCAGTAGCTAAGTGCATGCTTCGACTGAGGCGTGGAAAAAAAAGGTCAAGAAGGCAGAACAAGAGATAAGCCTGCTTTTAAGAAACAGATGCAAGAGCAGCACGTCAGAGCAAACAGACCGGGACAAGAAAAGGAGTATTTTTCCCTCCACATCTCAGGAACACCTGCATTTAACTGCCATCTTTCAGTATTTTCCCTTCGAGAGTCCTGGATCCCAGCAATTCCCTACACGTTTGCACTTTCAAACGCTGCATATTCACCTGGAAGCTCAAAATCATTCCATTTCTGTGAAGATCCGCTGAAGCTGTGCCGGTCCTGCTGGAAATCGCTGCTGCTGGACATGAGCAACTCGTCGCAGCCTTCTTCTGTGTTACACTGAGCATCAAATTTGATTGAGAGGTAGATAGCACCGGGAATGTGAACTTTATCCTGAGGAGAGAAATAAACACACGATCTCTGGATGCTGTAATACCACTGTACCAGCAAGCTCCTTCACTTTCACTACATGAACCAGGGAGGTGTCACAAATAGTAGAGCATCTCCGTGGGAAAAACTCTTCTGTTAAACTGAATCCTAATAAAAATAGCAATGTAAAGCATGTCCTATTTTTTTGTGCCAGCTATTAAGTGTAAAAATTAATTGCAAGTAATGATTTGCTTTTCTAAAAGCAGCAGTCATTGCAGGTATTGATCTCATTCCCATATCCTAAAGGTTTATGCATATTTTTAAAATAAAAATCAGAAGGCTAAGAGCTGCAGGGTAAAAGAAATTCCCAAGACTGCCCAGAGGCTATAATTATTTAACAATATATAATAGAAAAATACTTTCGAACAGCAGCAAGAAAAGAAAAATCAGAAGCTGTTTGTGTCAGGAGAGGACAGTTTAAAATGAGGAAAGAAAGAACGACTCCATTCCTCAGTCTCTAACAGCACAAATAGGACTAGAATGCTATTTGAGAGTGGAGAGGGACTCTTTGTCAGGAAGTGGAATGATAGGACAAAGGGGTAAGGGTTTTAAATTGGAAGAGGGGAGATTTAGATGAGATATTAGGAAGAGCTTCTTTGCTGTGAGGGTGGTGAGACACTGGCCCAGGTTGCCCAGGGAAGCTGTGGCTGCCCCATCCCTGGAGGGGATCAAGGCCAGGCTGGATGGGGCTTGGAGCATCCTGGTCTGGTGGGAGGTGTCCCTGCCCAGGGCAGGGGGGTTGGAACTCAACGATCTTTCAAGTTCCCTCAACTCCAACCATTCTATGATTCTATAACAGACCAAGTGAAACAGACCTCTGGATGAAAGGGCAGAAATACTTGCTCATTAAGGCCCTGAAACCATCTAAGTATACAATCTGCTCCAAACACATGTGTGGTAAAACCATTTAAGTTACACACCTTCAGCACGACTGAATTAGGACTACATTAAAGTGCCTTATTGAATGTATTTCTTTACAGGACAAGGCCTTGGTCATTTGGCATCAGCCTTTTCAAAAGCAAGACTGCAGAGGTATTTCCAAGGTGCTTTGAGCGCAGAAATGCCCTCGGTTTCTGTGTGGACCCTCCTTCAACCACCTGGATGGTTTGCAACCAGTCTTCAAACCGCACAAACCCACTCCCCACTGCAATACACACAAAACTTACCTGAAAATTAGTATTGTTATTATAAGGATGTTTAGATTCACGCATCTGGACCGCCATTCCGGGCTCCTCCATGAACTGGCAGGCCGTCAGCGCCATCATCCCCAGCATGCTCTCGCTGCATCCCTGCAGCACTTTCTGTAGGATCTGGGGAAGAAGCAACACCTCAGGTTAGAACCATTAACTACAGGCTGTCACACCAGCATTTACAGACCTGCGTGCTGATGACTGACACAACTCATTTCAGAAGAGAGGATCGAGCTACTAGCAAGAAACTGCACAAATTCACAAGTCCAGAAGCGTCATTTCCCTAAGTGCAGATTTTAACTCTGTCCTCTGCTCCAGATGTTACAGTCTTTATCTGATAACATGAGACCTATTATTTACATATCTTTCCACAAATGTTAGAATCAAGGCTAATGCATAAAGTGATTAGCAGTAAAGTAAGTGTAAACAAGGAAGATAAACAACTTTTAACATACTAAAGAGTCCTTCCACACCTACAGGCTTTCGGCCTTCAAAATATACAACTCCATGTAGAAGGAGGAATGATTAAGTATCAGTCAAGTGGCTGCAGTGTTTGAAAGCACTACAGGTAAGAGCTGTGTCTCTAAAAATACAGCTAAACGCCACTTAAGTCTACCAGGACACACTAAATGACTCAGAACAACCCGAGTTTCCATTTTTTCTTACTTCTTAAACATGCACAAAAGCTCTGAGTCAGTGTCCTGCCACTCGAGCCCCTTTCCAGGTCATTGCAGCAACCTATTACAGCTCTTCACCTGCAACGTTCTAACTCCTCCTACAAAACATAACGCAAGCTCAGACCAAAAGTTTCATCTCCAAATCACCTAAAAATTGGTTTCCTGGGGATAAGGAGTTTGAAAACCAAAGGCAGTAATGGAGCATAGTTGCCCGAACACATTCTTTGCCGCCACATGCTTGCAGAATAGCTGAAGGCAAAGGCAATGCTTTTGAGTTTAATGCACCTTAATAGATTTTTATTCTATCAGTTCATCCTGTCATTTTCTAAACCTACATAAACACCCCGAGGAAACAATTTCACTGTGTCAGGAACCAGTTCTTTTGGTTTGTTTTGGACCTACTGCTTATTACCTTAATCTGACACTCCTTTGTTTTCTTACTGGGAGGGCCAATGAATAATACTGGCTGTTAACTTTTGCTGAGCATTTTAGAACTACACAGAAGGAGGAACAGACTTCTCCATCACTCCTCCTCCTCCTACTCCCTCCACCCCAGAGGGCAAAGATCCGGGGTGAAGCAAACTAGTTAGTTCCTCATACTGAAGCTATTCCACGGCTATAATTCCAGTCACTCTTCTCCAACCTCTTCCAGTTGTACTGCACCTTCTTTTTCTAAATTTTTTAAATGAGATGAAGGAGTCAGGTGACATGCTGAAGTCTGGGTGAGAGCACACTGTAGGCTTAGTGTCATACCCAGGCCTTCTGGTTTATTTTATAATTCTTCCTTTGAAAATTCCCAGCACTTGATTCACTTCAATTGCTGTGAAGTGTTGACATTTTCATTACAATATTCTACTATAATTCCAAGATCACTTCCACCAGGGTAATGGTCAGCTCATCAATGGAGTAGCAGGTATGACAATATACACACTGAGATTTAACAAAAGGCCACTTTCCAAATGTACTGCCTATTTTACCTACTTCTCTGTAAGATTTGTTTTCCCATATATCTCTCTCTCACAACTGAGAGCTGTATTCACAAAGCTAGTCTTCCCATTTTCTGTTAACAAAATCAGCACATTAAGACACTGACAGATTCCAACTGCTTTTGCAGAACTCATTTAAATTTTGGAGTTTGGATTTAGTTTAAAACAAGGAACTGCCAGTATTTTTGTTAGTCATAGTCCCGTGTAGGCACAGGGCTTGTTCTCACGCATAGGTGAAACCCACTTACTTTTTCCCACAGCTGTTTCTCCTCCAGCTGCATAAGCATGTCCAGGATGTACGTCATATGCGCCGGGCCGCTGAGATCTAGGATCTCCTCGTTTATGGCCACATCATCCGGCCACTCAGCCAACAAGGAGGCCAGCACGTGCCTGGCGTAAAGAACAGCAGTTGCCTCGTTCACACGGTACAGATAGTCCCTCACAGCTTTTTTACTCCTCGAGTCCAGCTCCTTGTGCAAGAGTATTGAACTCTTGGTGCGGCGCTGCTTGGCGTAACTCAGCTGGAGATCGCTCTCGGTGTTGGTTATCAGTTTCTGGGCGACCGGATTGGTTTCTTCTGTTGCTTTACCACAGAGTGCAGGCTTTGACTGAACAAAAAATATAAAAAATCAAGTTTGAAAACAGGCTCTCAATGATTTACTTCCTTCTGTTTGGACATCGGACCAGTCCATCAGGTTGCAAGTTGAATTTACAAATCAATTTGCCTTTTACAGACTGAAAATCAGATGCATCAAAGAATACGAAAGTGGGATCTCTCACACGCCCACAGGGACAAATCTCCTCAAAAAGACTGTTTATATCCACAGCCTTCCCCATACTCTGATACATTCATGACTGTACACACGAGTGGCCCCAGCAGTCAGAATTCTAACCAGAAGCATTAATTCAAGTTGACCTACAGAGGTAAAGCAACAAAGTGCCATCCTACTTGTGGCATAGAACGAGGCCAGTTGGAAGGGAACTTTGAAGATCATTTGGTCCAAATCCAACTTAATGCTGAACCAACTTCAAACATCAAGGCCTTCTATAGTTAAGTTTGGAGGATTTCCAGGGGTGAATAATTCACAGCCTCTGCACAAGCTGTTGAAAGGTGGGGGTTTTTTTAATTTTAAATTTTAATTATGTGAAACAACTTCAGGAAGCCCTTGGTCCACTTCATCCATGGACCCACTTCCACTTGGCCCTTGGTGCAACTGATAGACAAGCATGCTGGTGACACCACACAGCCAGGAATCAGCACCCAAAATAAAGCAAGGAGCTGTGGGACCAAGCTGTTGAATGCAAAACCTAAAGGTCTGCAAGGGTAGAGTCTACTTTCCAAGACAAATTCATTGCTTCCTCATCCTGCTGAAATTACTGAGAGATAACAATAATACACTAAAACAGTAACACTTAGGGCATCAGCTTACAGTAATTTGATACAATCTCCCTTGTACGAGGAGAGGAAATTACAGCAATCACAATTTGTTCTCCTGACCCAAGAATCAAGTTCTCATACTTCCTTAAGGGAAAAAATATGAGGAAGAAATACTTGCTTCTTATTGGACCTGCTCATTCATTTTGACATAAAACATTAACAACAGTTTATCTCGGATCTTAAAAAAAATAAAATATAAAATCTCAGGTTTGAAGTTACTAAACAAAACTGAAAGTCACTCAATGCCTCTATTAATTATTTCCCAACTGCTTGTTTTTGCAGAGACACACGTACCAAACAGGGTAAGATGATCATATCTGTATCCACTGCTTTTGAACTCTGCTCCTCCAACCTCAACCGCTTGCTGGGCTGCCATTTCTGAGCCAGTCTTTGGATATTCTCATCTGTTGTAATTTCATCTCCATCAAACCTTAACAGAGGCAAAAGAAAAAAAAAAACCAAAACACATAAATGTGTTTTGAAAGTAATGTAAGCTAAATTAGTGCAATTAAAAGCAAATTAAATCTTCCCGCCTTCTGTTTTAGAAACATTCATTAAACTCTACCTATTTTTATCATATTATGTTAACTAGCATCCCTGTTCTAGCAACTCAAAGGTTTTAAATGTCATAAAATTGCTCATCTCTGTGAGAACATGGTGGTTCCATGACATGCTCTGATTACTAGAAGCCACATGCAAGCTTTCCATCCTTCCGCAGTAAGGATCATTCAGAAATGTAGTAGATCTTCCTCTGGGAGTTGTCATACTGAAAACAACACGCAATGTATCTCAGGAGATGGTGGCTGGTTTCCATAAATACAACTTAGTAGGTGTTTATTTCCTTACTTTTTCACACAAGAAAACCAAATCATATTCCTTGGAACAATTTCTGTTCCGCTACTCGTAGATTTTAGATCACCGCCCACATCCAGTAACTTTGTTTTTCTGCTGGGCACACTCTCATACCTCTTTTGAATTTCCAGGAAAAAAGAATCTGTTCTTTTCATTTGCAATTCATACATGGCTCGAAGAATATGGAGAGGTGCATTAAGTGCATCATGTGTCATCTGAGCAAGGAGACAAGAAAAAAAGGGAAAAAAAAAAAATGACATTACAGGGGGGGGAAAAAAAAAAAAGATGAGTTTCTTTCAGAATGATATAGGTATTATTATCCTACTTATTGTATAGGGAGAGAATTAATGAGTTTAATATCTGGATGAGGAAAAACAAAAAGTAATTTAGCAAAAAGGTTTACAATGATTTTATAGCGTTCATTACAGTAGTTCTAGTTTACTTCTTTCAGGTAATGATACACTGAAACCACAGTCCCACACTCTGTACGTTCAGAAGAAACCCAGCCATAGAAACTATCAAGTATTTTATGCAAGTAGCAAATCCACAGTAACTTCAAAGGAGGTAAAATTAAGTTTAAGTACCAAGAAGCATATTTTGGTGGCTTCATCTAAACCTTCCAGAGGATCAAGTTTGTTCTGCTCTAAATCAACAGGAGCAACAACGGGCTGCTCCACATCTTGATCTTGTTCTCTTTCTTCCAGCTCAGTATCCTCCCGTTCAGCCAGGGAACTGATCTCTTTCTTTGAGGAATACAGCATTATTGACAAAATCTGCACAGAAAAAAGGGAGCATATGGTGAGACAGCTGTAAATACTATTAGTGTACCTGAAATCAGGTATACTAATAATATTTTAAAAATATATATAATTTCATAAGAACATTGTAAGACTTGGACAGTGTCTAACACATGCTATTCTAAAAAGAAGCAGCATCTAAAAAAAGAAGAAAACAAACTAACACACAAAATTGAATCATTTCCCACCTTCCAGGCTGCTACAAAGACAGCTTAAGTGATTAGCTGAAAGTGTAAAAGATTGAGAAAACAAGTATTTAACCATTTCAGTACATCAAAGGTTTGAGGATTCTTAGACAAGAACAGAGCAGAGGTGGTTGTCCCCAAAAAGTCTGCGATGCCCCTACGCGTTCTTCTCCTTTGAAAACACCCCTTTGGCTTCAGCACAATCAACACTAGAACTCATAACAGGAATAAAAAAAAGGTTACACATTTCCCAGGTCCTCCAGTTTCCACCATCCCCAGTTCTGTGATGCAGGAAGAGCTCTGGCAAGACACCACAGTGCCCAGGGCACACCCAGCAGGATACTGGGATGAGGCTCTGAGCAACCTGGTCTGGTGGGAGGTGTCCATGCTCAGGGCAGGAGGCTGGAACTGGATGGTCTTTAAGGTCCCTTCCAACTCAAACCATTCCATGATTCTATGAGGTGGGACACTCCTCAGAGTCATGGCTGGCTCTGGCTGCAGGGCAGGAGGCAAGATCCCAAAGGCCAGATCCAATTCTGTAGCATTTCCAACCAACCACTTGGGGCAACTTCTCAGAATTCCAGGCCTTTAACCTTTCTCTCTCTTATTATTGCTACAGTCCTAAGTATGAATTTAAACAATTCTTGCCTATGATAAAACATAACTGACAGTTGAGCCACACTTATCTTCCAGCAGTTAATGAACATTTGGAAAAAATGTGCTCACATGGATATTGGTTTGCCCACATTGCTCTGTAGTAACACCTTGCACATGTCTGTGAGCAATGCAAGCAACGTTTTCCTTTGAGATTAATTATGACCTAAATTGAAGAATGGAATTTTCAGAACAGTCTAAATAAAATCCATAAAAGAAATTGAGTAGCTGATGTTAATTAATCTGATTGCATTTGAAAGAAGCTGGACTTCTACTTACATGACAATGATGGCCAGAGGAAGGCAGATTCACGGATACGGTTAAGTGAACATTTTTATAAAGAATTACTAGAAGTACTCTTGGGACTTTCTTCACAAAGGGGAAGTGCAGGGCCATAACCTTTCATGCCACCCTGTGAAGCCTGACTTTACACAAAACATAACCTTTCTTACCTCCAAGTCTCTGAGAAGCCAGGTCTTGCTGAAGCCAGTTCCTTTGCTACATTTCTTCACTAGAAGCTTGAGTAAACCAGACTGAAGAAAGGCAGCTTGGATCTCCTTAAAACCATGGATCTACACACACAGACAGACACACATACAAATAAATCAGAAGGGAACAATGCATCACAATGCTTGCAAGGCTTCATCACATGGTCTCAGATAAATTTCCTGCCCAGATGAACTATGTTGGCAACCTTTGTCTTTCATGTCCCTAAAAAACTTCAACATACAAATCTCCACTTCAAATGCCTTAAAAGTATCACCTACGACACACACACATAGTAGCAACCAGGTATCTGGTTTACTCTGACAGTCCAAAAAAAGTACAGATCCCCCTCTTCAAATACTTCAGGAGGGAGAAAAAGGGCAAGTGAGCTTCACTCTATAAATTTCCTATCCCTATAAATTTATTCCTCAGTTTTCATGAATGGACTTGTGTTGGTTCCCCAATGTGCTTAGACAAGTTCTTCCTCTACCCAAGTTCCTCCAGCGCAAGGCAGAACACAAACTATTATTTATCTTTTATATTTTTGGGGGGAAGAGGAAAGATACCTTCAGTGTTCTGTAAAGCCCCTTTAGAGCAAGCGACAAGACCCACGTTGCTTCCACCGCCTCAGCATAGCTACTGTCCATGCTGGTCTGCAGGAGGTGAGTGGATATAAGCACGAAGTGCTGGAGATACTGTCTCAGCTGGGTCTGGGAGTCACTGCCCTCTGGTCCACATTTCTGGATCAGCTGGTAGTCTTTCACTAAAAGAGGAAAAACCACAATTCACTAGGTTTGTCTTAAAATGTTGAGAAATCACCTCATCCCGGCACATATGAGTAGGCTGGGACATGAACACCATCCCTACGTGAACTATGTTCCAATAATGGTCTTGTACTGAAGTTATCCCAGATTCATTGAATGGTCAAGAAAATATTTCATCTTTCAGTGCAAGTTAAAAAAATCCGAGGTAACTTCCAGCAACAGGTGATTGCCCACACACATTTGGCCATGAACAGCCCAGCACACAGAGCAGCGCACATTGTATTTTACAGTTAAAATGGGGAAAAATCTGGCCTGCACTTCATCTGATGAAAGAAATCTTGCTGCTCTTACCATTTATAAAATGTCAACATTAAAAACAAACAAAAAAGCCCTTCTATATTCACATCTTCACTTTCAAAAAGCAGTTTAGCTGGTTGATTTTTCCAAATGTCTTTTAAACAACTTCAACTGTCAAATCCCAGGACAACCTTTGCTTTATTAACTTCACAATATTAAGTCACCGTGTACAAAAGCTGAAAGCCCTGGCTCCTGGAAATCAAACTGATTTGTTGTAAGTTAAACATTTCACTTGAGTAACTTTTAAACAAGGTGAAAAACAGGAAGAAAATTCTCTCTGGTACAACGCATGGGACCCAGCAGCAGCAACTATTGAACTATTGCTGAGGTTGTGTTGGTGTTTTCTGGTGGGTTTTGCTTGGTGGTGAGTCTTTGGTGCCTTTCCATACCATAATACATCCCACTGATATGTCCTAGAACGGATTATTCTAAAATATCCAGACACATTTCCTGGAGTGAAATACACTATTTCATGCTGTGTAACTCTGTTCCATTTTTGTCTCAGATTTTAGGAGTATCCAAACTGTTCTGAAATGTTCTTCCAGACAGGAGGAAAGCAGAGCAGGTAAGACTCCTGGCATTTCATAAAGCTCATGATTAAAGAAGTTAGGCCTGTCCTCGTGGCATGCTTTTTTCACAGGACCAGGACCAAACAGCCACCACAGCATCATTTCAGAAGCAATCCATTGACAATGGGTATGCTTGTGTTTGTTCTTGGACTTCGTTTGCTTGTTGGCAGCACACCTTGCCTGCAGTGGAAACAGGCACTTCATAAAAATGCAGAGTATTTTTGGAGCAACAAAATGGACTATCCCTAAAATGTTCAGGCTCCAACCACCCTTCCTTTATACAGCAGCACTTCAGTACACAGAGGCAGCGTGTACATTTGTCAGATTTACAACTGTTTAAAAACACTAAGCACATGTTTGTAAAGAACAAGACACAAGCAATAAATCAATCTCAAAACAGAAACAATTGCTTAATCAAAACCCCATTTCTGAGATTTCGCAGTTAATAAAATGGTCTCAACAGTTTCCTAAATCCTTTTCTGAATAAACATCAGAGTTTTAAAAAGAAAACCTAAAAGCAGAGACTCAGGTGACTTAGTAATAATGGAATTCAAACCCTGCAGACCTGTACAAAGTGGTCTAGTCATAATATGCTTTTGGGTATCCATAAGAAACTGTAAGGAAATACTCTGCCATTCTTTGGTAAAATAAAGAAAAAAATGTCACAGAACCTGTTTTTCTCTTTCGGGTTTTGATGTCTACAACAACTGCCCGGTTTTTCTCAGTGAAATGCTTCAGGATGATCACGTTATGAGGTTCATTGGCGTTGTCCATATACACAGACCGAGTCCCCATACACAGCACCTGGAATTGCAGCAAAAGCTTCTGTTATCATTTGGAACGCTCCCTTATAGATACACAGTTCTCTTTTATAATGGTTACATTTGGTGTTGTATTCTTGAGCTGAACAATCTGCTCGCTGCCAGGGATTTGCTGATCTTTAGAAAAAGGGCAGTTCACTTGTATAAAAATCCCAAATGCTGACAACAACTAAATTCATTCTACAAAGGCAATATATCAGAGTTAATGACTATCAAGAGTGAAAATGGATTGTTTCGCTTGTATAAGAAGCCCTTTGTGATACTCAAATGTGCTAAAGCTGGTTTTCTCATGATACAAGCAAGCACTCAGAGCAATGCAAGGCACAACTAGCTAGGTTATTCCTCACCAGATAAACATTCATTGTGCGCAAGTGGGAAGATGTGAACTCTGACACACACCGGGTTTTGACAGTTTATAACAGATGTCCCCAATTGATGAAATCCATAGTATTTAGAAATAGAAACCTAAAAGCTCTAATCAATTTAGCTTCCTTTAGTATCGATAGGCCACTTACCTCAGGAAACCCAACCAGCACCAATAAAGTGAAGATATTGGTGTGCTTTAGCTGGAAGGGCAGTTGCTTAATGCAATGGTCAGTGAAAGCAGCGATCACATTATGCCACTGCGCAGAAGAGTTCAAAGATCGAAGAATATCTGCCATGGAGCTTGCCCAGTCCAGACCTACACGACTGGAAAGCAAGAGCAGGCTGCATTAGGAGGGCTGACTACACACTTACCTGAAACTATTTTTCCTCAAGACAGCATATCAGCGTTAATCTGTCACAGCTACAGCTTTCAAATCATTACGTAAATGTTTTTCCAAATATTTGAAGCTCTCATGTCAGCTGACATATGAAATCTGTTTTGTTTTTCATCACTAGAGCATAAATACTACTCTGTTTTCTTAAGAGGTTTACAGTCACAAATCAAAGTGTGCCTGAACATTGTCACCTTTAAGTCCTAATTTTAGATTAGAGCTCAGAAGTTTTTCTTCGCACAACAAGTGGTTCATTTCCCATGTACGTGACTACCTACTCTCTCTCTGTGAGCTACACAAATAATCCGAGACTGAGTTTCTTGCTCTAAAGTTTAGTCTTTCTGCCTTTCAATTTCATACGCTTTTCCATTTGCTTATGGACCCTCTCTTTAAAACATAGCTACAATGAAAAATAACACAATCATATTTAACAAGCATGATATTAACACTAGAATGCTTGAGAGCTTTCTCAAGATCTTCAGCATGAGGCACTGGAACAGGTTGCCCAGAGAAGCTGTGGCTGCCCCAACCCTGGAGGGGTTCAAGGCCAGGCTGGATGGGGCTTGGAGCAACCTGGTCTGGTGGGAGGTGTCCCTGCCCAGGGCAGGGGGGTTGGAACTGGATGATCTTTGAGGTCTCTTCCAACTCTATCCATTCTATGATTCAACATGGAACATCTGCTCTGCCCATCCCGGCTGTTCCCACTGCAATTTTACTATACAAAAATGTCTCTAGTACTCTTACACAAAAAGGCCAGATCCAGAAGTTGGCACTGGTGACAGTTACCAAATGGACACACTCTCCTACTTTCCCAAATTACCCAAGAGAGAGAATTGATGTCATACAAAATCTATAGGACCGTAGTTTGGTTTTCCTCAAAGTTTCAAAATCATACTTCTTCCACCATAACTTGCTACTTGGGTAAGCCCAGAAAATTAACTCTTCAAAAGACAGCCTTCTTTCAGAAGGAAACTAAGAGATTCTCACTGCAACAAGAGCTGCAGATGCCAAGCCAGGGTACAGGTTTAATGAACTTTCTATTAAAAAGCCTCTATGCCTGAGGCACACATGAAAGATAATTAGTATTAGTCATCAGAGAGCAACTAATAGGTTGAAAGTAAAAAGCACCTGTCTAAACACACAGCTCCCAGACTGAACAGAAGATGAGTTGTCTTCCAGCCTTCTGGCACTGCAGACCCATCTCCTGCAGCAAACAGATTATGTTTGGCTGAAAGGACTTTAGCCACGGCAGCATCCACCTCTGCAGGCATCAGTCTCAGGATTAACTGGCCCAGAAGGCCCAGTGTTAAATGATAAGTTTCATTTAGGTGGCCAGCGTTTGAGATCACAACCTGAAACATCAGCGGAAGTATTTGCTCCAGGTTAAGCAAAGACATTGTGGAGCCCTGTGGAAAAAGAAAAACCTCCATAAGGCAGGGAAAGAAAACAAGACTTTCAGTCAAAGCCTTGGCACATATATAAATCTTCTGTTCTAACGCTCTTTCAAATGGAACAAAGGGAAATGAGGAACCAAGTTCTACTTCTGTTGTTGACCCACTAAGATGACCCGACAGCTAAATCTAAGCTGATGGCTCAAACGTCACAGATGTTGAAGTATTAAGATAGACTGCTTTACAGACAAATTAAACTTCCCTTCCCTCTCCCCCATGTAAGAATGAGCTCTTACATTACTTAGTAATGGGAAATATCTTAAGACATTCGCATCTTATAACATGTAAGGAACAAGAGCCCACCTCCCACATTTAATGTGCTATGAATTTTATTCACGTTATTTGTGCTATCTAGAAAACTGCACAGATTGAAAGTAAAAAGAACTAACTGATTTGAAAGGTGGTAACATAGCTGCCAGCAATCCTAGAACCCTCTTCTGAGAGCATTCAGCAAACACTTGTTCCTGGCTTGGTATTAAAACCTTCTCCGCTTGCTTCTGGATAGAATCCTCCGAGACACAGTCATCTGCTTTATATATTAAAACAAAAGATGAGAATCCCCAAAGTGACATTAAAAATAATTAAAAAAAGAAAGTGATAGCTTAATTTTTATAATTGCAATCTAAGGACAAATATAATTAAAAAAAATGTTATTAGAATTTGAAAAGCAAGTCTTTATGAGTGTATAAAAAGATAGTAGGTAACGAGATTTACACCACCTGTTCAGTAACGTGTAGGACAGTTGTAGGGATAGATCCGGTTTAGTATGATAATTCTAACTATACCAGCCTTTAACAGAATAAGACACTTAACTTTTGGTTCCAAATGTGAAAGATTTCAGCAGGATGGTGTTAGACCAACAGGAACTATAATCTCTATATGCGGATACATATCAGTGGAATTCTACTCCCATTCTAAAATCCTTGAAACTGATCGCGAGGGCAGCAGTTGTTCAAAGCTGCTTGCTTGGCAGGTTTTTACAGAAGAGACAGTTCACTTCCATTCAAGACATTTGCAAACACACAAAAGTGGGTTTAGGAACAAAAACTGCAGCTGTTTGCTTTGCGTATGAATGGATATTTCTGTGACAGGGAAAATGAGAAATGATCTTTTACCTGTTGGAGAAACATTATCATCCACAGACAAGTCTGGCTCTTGTCTCAAAGCAGCTTTCTTTGCAAAGACAGCTTTGCTTTCACTTCCTTGTTTTCCTACTTTATCTTCTGCAGGAGACTGGATTTCACTGTGAGTACCTCCTTTCCCCTAAAAATAAAACAAAGACACCAAAAGATTAAAACAAAATTTAATACCTGCAGAAACAGCTGTGGAAAAAAGCCGCCAGTCATCTGCACTTCACAAACATTGTTCCTTGAATATCCAAATCTTTTATGCATTAAGAACTTCTTGACATGTATGTCTTAAGCTTCCATAAAATAGCATTTTTCTACTTTGCTTGAATCTCTGTGCATAAAATTCCTGCACTGTAATGGTTTTATACACTTTATAAAACTGCAGGAAACTTGTTCTCCTACCTAAAGAGTGCTAACCATCAGGGGAAAGGACAACCCTTTCAGCAAGGACGATCTTTGCCCCTTCCCTCCACAGCTTTTGTGAACCAGATGCCTGTAAGAACATAAGCTGATGCCTTTGTCTTCATAAAAAATGAACCAACCAACAACTGTTCCCTTGCCCTCCTGACTTTTACCTACAAATTAAATCATGACCACCCATTATTTCAGTTTTGTAAGCAGAACAGGGTGTTTAAGCCTCTGAAGAAGGCATCAATTGAATCTACCTGATATCAGGGGTTCTGTAAATAACAGGTACTCACATTATGATGCATAAAAGAGCCCGTGCTCAGTTTCTCATCTCTTTCTTTCACTCCTTTATCACCTGTATGACTTTTTGGAGCACCATCTGTGGGAGGACTGACTGGAACAGTGTCATTCTCTGAGAAGGATTCACCTTCTGGTAACATGCAGAGAAGAGCTAAATTTTTCAGGCCTGAAAGGAAGAAAGTTACAAAAGCTATTTAGCTGTTGAGTGGCAAGAGGGGCAAAAACCAGAACTGAAATGTTTTGAAAGAAAACTGCAAACTCCCCCTTGCACACTTCTTCGAGTATCAGCTCCATCAAAAAGATCTTCCCTATCATGTTAAAAAATAGCAGTGACATTTTCCACCTCAAAGATACCATGAAGGTAGAAGTCTTAATTAATTAAAGAAAGTGCTAGAGACACCTCCCAACAGCTTAACTTACGAAAGACAAATTAAATTTGTCATAGTTTTTAAACTTCTGACCACTTAAGTACCTGTACAAAAAAATCTCATAAAACCTGAACAGATTAAATAATGAATGTGTCAAAGTTTTTGGTGGTGGTGGTGATATTCCAGCTGCATTGGAACTGCTCAAAAAAAAAACCTACCAGAAAACTTACTTGAACTTGAGTCTAGAACTTCTGTTACATTCAACATAGGTCTCTATTGTATCACTCTATTTTCTGTAGTAGGTTTTAGTTCACAGAAATCCTTATTTCCAGGCAAATGCACATCACCCCCAGACACTTATCTCATACCACACATAAGGTTAAAAAATTCTTGCCAAGAAATGCAGAACAAAAAATATTTTCCACCAAGCTATTTGCTCTCCTTCAGGCCCTTCAGTTGCCAGTAACACGTTAGCAACAGAACACACTGCCATATTGATTGATCCCTTTACAACATCTAAGATGGAAAAAAAAACAACCCCAGAGTTGCCAAGTTGTCTTCAATATTTATGTAAGCATAAAATTAATTTTCTCAAGCACCCTATTTTCCATCTTCCAGTGACCCTGAACGACACTTGTTCTACATTTGCCTTCAACATAAACAGTTATTCTCAGTGAAGTACACAGTAGCTTCCCCTTTCCTTTGGAAACTTCCAAGTGAGTAATCACAGCTTTTTCTGACACTTGCTCAAAACCATTGTTTCTGTGAAGGAGGAGCTGAGTCACCTTTTCCATGCTGGGCTTTCATCAGGCAGTCTCCGATGAGCTGGATGCACTGATGCTGCAGAACCCTGGCGTGATTGAGGACCTGCGGATCCAGTTTCTCTCCTTCTACTTCCCCCCCATTTGCCAGATCCGCACTGTAGAGAGTCAAAGCTGCAAACAACAGCCAGGAATAATTGTGGACGTAGGGTTGGATGAGCCTCTGCCGGTCACTGATTCGAATGGTCACCATGGGGTACACCGTGATGCTGTGGGTGGGCAAGTGACTGAAAGAAAAAGGTACATAATTTTTTGAAATGCAGCCACTTTCTTGCTGACCAACCCAGTCAGTAACACACCACACCTCTCCAGGAAAGCTATGAAAAACCCAACTCATTCCAAAGTTTCAACTGTAGACTTTCAAGTCAGTAAATTGTCAAGAGCCTTGCTGACTTCAGTAGGGCTCATAAAACACAGCCTGAGCTGTCACCAGAGCTCCTGCTCCCAGAAATGAAATTTTTCAAAAGCTTTGGTGTCAAGCACCAAAACCTGTGTTGTCTCGTCACAGCACTGTTCACTTCTTCTATCCTGTCATTCAGGAAAACTCTCCTTCTGCAACTTTTGCAGCTATGGTTAAAAAACAACCCCTTCCAAGTTATTTCAGAGGTTGGGGCAGGTTTCCAAACTGCAGAAACTTTTGCTGAACGGGTCCTATATTTGTTATGTTTCTCTGAAAGATACCATCTAGATGCTCTGAGGGCAGACACAACCTTGTAGGAAGTGTCATGAGGATGACAGGCTGTACTTAGTTGCATAGTACCACGTTTCTGCCACCTGGGGGAACAAAACCCCATATTTGCTACCTGTCAGAGTATTTCTTTGCAGAATAGCATCCATAGCAAAGGTCAAAGTCATCACAGACGTTGCAGTTCATTCTCCGACCTATGATAACTCCTTGGCAGTGATCACAGGCATACTCCATGTTAACCATTTCATGGTCATCCTCGTGTCCTTCGGGTTTAACTCCACCTGGAAAGAAAGATTTTAACATTTCCCTGTAAATCATTTTTGATAAAGGCGCTCTCTTAAGTTCAAGTTCAGATTAGGAAAAGAAAAGCTTATCATTTCCAAAAGAAATGTTTTTGACTTTATTTATGTATAAATTAGAAGACACTATTTTGCCTTCGAGTACAGTTTTTTGAGTTATTTCGCTTTTTTTAATGGTTCTTACCAAGAAAACAAGTTTTACACAGATCCATGTCGTTGCACTGCAGACAGCGGTAGCGGTGCCACGGTGCAATTTCATCACAGCCATCACAGGATATGTCCACGTTTAACAGGTCACAGTAACGAGCCACAAACATGTGCATCTAGAGCAATACATGGACACAATTTACTTGAGTATTATTGTCTGACTTTGAGCAAACTCTTAGACAGGAAGCAGAACCCCTCCCCTGCCAATAAAGGATGGGGATCTTTCCATCATTGTAGACTTTTGAAGGCCTAGAGGGAGCTAGGGATCCAATTCATTAAAAACAGTTTAAGTCAGATTCCTTTCTCTCCTTTACACTTTTCATAGTCTCCTAATTGCCCCTTCTGCAGATAAATAAGCAAATCACCTTTCTCTGCTTCTCCGGGTCAGCTTGAGCTATCTTTTCATACCAGGTCTCAAACATTACATCCTGACATTCATCCATCCACTCACAGTTTTGCTTGT
Organism: Thinocorus orbignyianus; assembly: GCA_013400375.1. NCBI lineage: Eukaryota > Metazoa > Chordata > Aves > Ciconiiformes > Thinocoridae > Thinocorus > Thinocorus orbignyianus. Next base: position 385,065 of record VXBW01008058.1, on the reverse strand, counting down.
AGTCTGCGATTTCATCTTCTTCACTCCACTGACTAAAAGAAAAGCAAGCTCAAAATTAAGTTTGAATGCAATCAGGATTCCCTCTAATATAATAATAATAAAAAAAATTATCTCAAGTTACATTTTTTTTTGAAAGAACAAAGAGTTATAACATGCTCATAAAACCAGAATTGTGAGAACCCCAGCTCACTTGGTTAATGAATGACCATAAGAACACCTACTTCTTGCCTCTGTGACAAGTTCTTAAATACATATGGGAAGCATAATGCAAAAATCAGAAAAATCCACTTACAAACCCACTTTAGCTAATCCTGGCAAATCAGATGAGAAATTTAAATACTTTTTGGCCTTTACATTTGCTCACGTAAAGCAAGGCCAGGCTGGATGGGGCTTGGAGCAACCTGCTCTAATGAGAGGTGTCCCTGCCCATGGCAGGGGGGTTGGAACTCGACGATCTTTAAGGTCCCTTCCAACTCCGACCATTCTATGATTCTAAGTAAAACTACTATAAAAATGTAACATTCAGGAGTTAAACCAGTTGATGTTTATCAAGACAAGAAACAGCATTATCTACCTCCTGCCACACTGCTCAACAAGTGAAATGTTCCAGCAGCAATCAGGTTAAAGATGAAACATTAATAGTTTTTGCACTAGTAACGTTGCAAAAATTCCCAAATACTTCAGTTAAGCCCTTGGATACAGGCCAAAATTTTGCCATACTTGTTAGGAGTATTTTTACTGCTTGTTCCAGCACAAAGTTCAGGACCCTTTCTTGGTAAAAATGGTATCGATCGCGAGTACCATGTGAAAGTCACACTCTTCCTGACTCACCAAATGACGCTGTCGTGAATGCTTATGTTTTCCTGCGATGTGCTCATAAGCAGATGTGGCAGCTGAATCTCAACAAAGAAGGAAAGATCGCTTGGTTCCCAGCTCATGTCCAAGAGGTGCAGGAGAGTTGTCTGCACACATGATAAGGCAGGAAGCAACGACCTACAGAAAAAAAACAAACCAAAACCCAACAAAATATGAGTGCTCCAACCTAAAGCTGAAATTGCGTATTTTGGGGATTAAGAGGGGAAAAATTTCTGTACACCAATTTCCAGGTCTATGTGGCAGAAACTCCGGGTTACTAATGCATAAACTTGCACAATTTAGCAAGAAGCACAAGCCAATGCAATTTGAAATAAAGATGGTGTATTTTATGGATTTATTTGAAACTCAAGAGGGCTGCTGTACAACGTTTTCTTGATATTTGCAGGAATTTGTTCTCTTTGAAACCTTTGCTTTTGTTGAATGTTGAAACTAGACAAAGGACTTGGAAGTTACTGGCAGGGAAACAGACATTACAGTCACAGAATCCTCACTTCTAACCAGGATGCTACCAAAATCTGAGCTTTAACACTAAAGTCTGGTTACAGAATTGTGATATTTATGGTGGCATTACTCTTGCCAAAGTATTCCACAATAAATTTGCTATTTCTAATATTTTATTATTAAGTTTCAGAAACACATTTTAGAATTATAACTACCAAATGTATTAATAAATCACAATTTTATAATTGATAACTCATTGTGCTTTCCTGGATAGTATTAATAAAAAGCCACTTGTGTGGCATCACAAGTACCTTATTTAATTCTGTAAATAATGCAAAGTACAGTCAAACTTAATTAAGACATTAAACAATAAATATCAAGTGACAAGGGAAGAGGTGAGGAAGAACAGAGAAGAAAATCTTATATGAGTAATGCAAATAACATACTGTACCTGTCATTAATAGCACTAAATCCCTTCACAGAATTCACCAGGAACAAAACAAGCTGATAGTAGGACTCTCGAATCTCTTTGTGTAGCTCAGCACCACAGCCTTCCAAGTTCCCAAAGTAGCTAGAAATTAAAGACTCAGTTTAGTTGTCTAGAATTCACTGCTGCATTTTAGGTAGCCCATTTTGTACAAATTTTACAAACAGACCAGGAAGGATGTGAGTTTGGTTTAAAACGCAGTCTGCCACTTTTGAAGAAAAACTAAGAGAGTCTTGTACGAGGAATCAGAAGTTAAGAGATAAAACAGGCAAAGAGAATATTCTCACAGCACACACAAAAGAATATTCTTTCAAATTAAAAAGGCGCTTTACAAAAATCTAATTGAGATCTCAAAGGAAGCCTGCAAGATGAGAATAAAAAGCTCTTGACAACTGAGAAACCTATGGACACGTTTCAGGCAGTGCTGGCCAGAGACACAAGAAAAATCAGACCCAAATTCATGAACCAGAACAGCACAGTATGAGCTCCTGCTTCGAGATGGTGCTTTCTAGTTGTACATAAAATTTGAAAAATCTTCCAAATTCTCTATCCTCACTTATAACAATTGCACATGCCTATCATCTATATGATCCTTTTTGTGTGCGTGTGAAGGTGCATGCCTTACAACTGGCAGACAGCACTGCAGCCCAAAGCCAGCACATCCATCACTTTGGCCTCTAACACACGAGGGGAATGCATCACCCCACAATTAAATACGCCCCATCCCTGGAAGTGTTTAAGGCCAGGCTGGATGGGGCTTTGAGTAACCTGTTTATAGGGAGGTGTCCCTGCACAAGGCAGGGGGGTTGGAACTTGATGATCTTTAAGGTCCCTTCCAACTCTGACCATTCTATGATTCTATGTCTTGTCCAGGTATCACATCCAAAGTTATGAAAATTCATGAACAAGCAAATGCTTGACTAACAATATACAACGTGCACCATTCTTGGAAATCAGTTCTTCTGCCAGACAGTTATTACCTTGGTTTACAAAGGAAGTTCACAAAAATTATATAGATGCAGTGCTACGTAAGTAATCACAAGTTAAATGGGTGAGATCACTGCAGCTTCACCGGACAAGAAAAAACGAATCTAGAATTAGACAGGAACTTAATTAAAGCAATAACTGAAGACTCTATAATTTTTTTGAGTTTGTTTTGATTTAGTTGGAACCGTAAAGCTGTTTCTAGGAATCCCTGCTCTAACTCTCCCACATGACACCCACTGGCATGAACTGCTGTACAACTAAGTCCCACTTGAAAATAATTATTAATTTTTTTAAATGAAGCATGCAAGATATGCACAGTAGCCTAAAAGCTAATCCTCAGGTCATACTTTTATTATCCACATGGATAATGGAAACTTTCTACTGTTTTCAATATACATGACTGGCAGAACACAAGGACTAGGTCATATTAAATCACATGGCTGAAATTTGTCTAAATCATTACTTACTTCGTAAAATCTTTCTGACAGGCTAGAAGTTCTAAGAGAAAAAGTACACAAGGTGGATGAAAACAGTGTGGCTGCCCAAGTGAGTCTAGGCACTGGCGGATTGTCTTGAGCACCTCCATAATACTCTGCCCTTGGGATTTTCTCAAAGCAAGAACCTTTAAAACACTAAGAAAAGCAAAAAACATTCATGAGGACTTGAAAACATTGTGCTTAAAATCACCCAAGTAAACCGCAATTCAAGAAGTACTTGACTAGTTAAACAAGAGCTTGGTATCTAAGTTTTCAATCGTATTTCACTACAGCTGGAGAGAGTGACAAAGCTTCAACCAGAATCCAGGACTTCCTGCACCAGTTCAAATTTCAGAGCCTAAACCAAACCAACTGAGAACTGGAAATCTTCCTTTTGATTTACATTTTCAGGATATCAAGTAATTTCACAAGAGATGCAACTATTCTGTTTCTGGTCAAGCATTTCCAGCATTTTCACCATTTGTTGATAAGCAGCAAAATGTCACAGCAGACTCATTTCAGGGAGAAAGACAAGGAAGAGCCAAATAATCATTTTCCACATTCTGAAGTTCTACATGATAGAAGTGAATCAAAGGGAATAATACTCTCTACAAGTCCCTCTGTAGTTGTTAATAACTGCAGTTTGATACGTAAATCTGACATCTATTTATGTACAACACGATTTTCAATGCTGTCTTGCAGCTAAAAAATGTTTGATTCCATCTGAAGACAAGTTTCTGTATTTTACAACTGGTAACATTTTCAATTTGCTTACCTTTCATGTGAAAGTGACTGATCCTTAATAAAATCCAATGCATTTTTCAATATAGGATATTTCTCCTTGATGGTAGGCACAGCTCTTGGCTCCTCCATTGATCTGAAAGACAGGAGCCTCAGCCTTCCACGGCTGAGCTGAGACTTCCGCGTAGGAGTAGAGGGAGGTGATGCTGTATCTTCTTGCTGTGAAACTGCATTCTCAGCAGGCTTGCTAGGAAATGTAGGTGCTTCTTCTGTTTGGAGGGGGCCTGATACTTGTTTAATCTTCGTATCAGATTGTGTGGTTTGGTCCCCCTCTTTTGAAAGAGTACGAGTTACTCCATTGGAAGATGAGTGTGCTGCCTGGAAGTCTGTGTCCACAACAGAACCTTTTCTTTGGCATTTATCACTGACAGACTCTTGGACATCACCAGTATCTCGGGCTTCCAAACTCTCTGAAGCAGAATCTTTCCTCTTTGCTCTTACAGGCAAAAAATTCAGTAACAAAAGGCTCTTCTGCATACAGAGTTTTGCTGCAGCATAAAAATGGGAAGAGTTAAAATTTTAGCAAAAGAACACCAAACTTGCCATCTGTTGCTTAGGAAGAAAGTGATTTATCTTGTTTTTTCTGAGCAAAGACAGGTATAAAATACTGATTCTCTTATGTGATGCTAGCAGTTTCCAAATGCTAAATTTGAATAATCATCCTGAACTACATGAAGCACACAGTAGTCAATGGGAACTTATTTTATTCTACTAACAATCGCTCTGCTATTCTACCATCAGTTAGTTGTGATAACAAGTATCTACAAAAATAGATGAACACGAGTTCAGAACCCAGAGACCCAAGGGAGAGGTCACTCCCTGTAGAATTTTCTCACATACTATTTTCTGCAAAGAATAGCAGAACATGATCCCACACAGTTCATGTAATTTAGACTAGTTTAACTCTTAAGGTATTAAAAAGTAACCCCACTTGTTAACTTACCTTTTACAGCAAAAATAATAACTAATATTGACAAGGCAATGCTCTACAAATCTACCTGGGAATGCTTATAGATTTGGAAAGACAACACTTACCAAGAGTTTCTGGGTTCACCTCACTGGTTTCTGTGTTCTGCTTCTCCTCAGCATCATTTCCCCTACCCATCAGGGATTTCTGTTTCATTTCCAACTGCAAACAGGACGTTGCAACAGTTAAAATATGTCTATCCCCCTGTAGAGCTACACAGCAAGGAGGCATGAAGGCACTGCATCGCACTAAAGGACCTTAATCTCAGGAACAGATGACAGCATTTACTATCCCATAGGATGTTTGAGATGGATTTCTTTTTATGCTATACCTCAAAAAAACCCTCCGACTGCTATGTAAGATAGTCTTCCTAATTAACAACATACATCCTTGCTGAAAAGTAACACAAATTTAACTGATTTCTGAGTCAAATTCCGTCCTAAATACTCATGATGATACATCAGGGGCTGAGTGAAGGAGGGGAGTGCAAGAATGTATTTCACCGTTTAAGTTCTAAGTTTAGAAGTGAATACATTTTCTTCCTAAGCAAAACCAGTTAACCTAGAACCACTGAAGGAAAACAGGGTTCCACTCCACTCCACAACGTTGCATTGGGAAATATTAAGGTAAATGACATGAACAGACATCCGCCTGAGCGATCTTACCATCCATATTCTAATGGAATCAGCCAGGGAATACACTTGTGCAAACTCCTCACTCAAAGGCACCTTTCCTCCACTGTTGACTGGAAATGAGAGAAAGAAGAGCCCTGTTTATTTACAGCCCCATCTTTACACAACTTGACTACTTCACTAAAATTATGCTACAGTCTTCCCTTCGCCCCTTAGTCAATGCTTGGAATTACGCCTGTAAGAAAAATAGGGAATAAAACCTGCCATCCTTCATAGGGCTTACATACATAAACTGCACCTTGACAGAATTATTTGTGAAGTTAAATTATTAATATCTTTCCCATTTCTTCCCAAAATTGATACCTGCAGTCATGGAAAATAAAAACCTCTCCCTGTACATGCAAATGACACTAATGCAAACTGATAGCAGAACAATCAAGAAATACTTATTATTAACTTAAAGCTCTACAGATGTATTTAGTTATCAATTTACCCCTGGCTTTTGTTTCTTGTTTCTGGAACGGACTTTCAAGATCAATTTACAAAAAAAAATAAAGACCTGACAAAACAGTTTCCATCCTAACTGGCCTGACAATGACTATGAAGAAAAAGACATTCCTATGCAAGGTCTTCCCTCTCTCATTCCTCATATTTTTTTTATATTTCACTTTTTCCTTCTTTTCAGCACCCCTTGCACACACTGTACATGGCACAGGTCAACAGGGGTCCTGAAATTAGGCTGCACCAGCAAGACCCAGAGATGGAGCTATTCACATAATGGTAGGATGGAATTCTTAGCTCCTCGTTAACACTCTCCTGAGCTACAACCATTTTCAATCTTATTCAGAAAATTACATCAACTGTCAGACATGGATAAAATGGCCAAAGGCAATAACCACTTTAGTCATCCAGTCTGTCTTTACGACAATCATTTCTACCCATAACTTTATAGCTCAAAATGTCAGATGTTTTGTGACAGAAAGTGAAAGTCTACAAATTAAACCCTTCAAAAGCAAGAAATACCTTAATATCCGATACTACAAACGTATCAATAAGCTTAAGGGAAGGATGGTGTAAGTTAAAAAGTTGTTCATTTTACCTGCTGAAAATATTTACACTGCACTACAATGGACATTATACAATTTAAAAGCAAAACATTTCCTTTTATTTAAAAAAAAACAACAAAACTTTTTAGAGAAAATATGTATTTTGAGGATGCCAAGGTTAGTTTCCACAGTGTAACATTTTGGGAGGTAATTCACACCTCCTCCAACCCCAGCTTTCAAAAACATACTTGAGTTGGTGCTGGCTTGTTGGAAGAGACACAGTGAGAGTTGAAAATGATAAAAAAACCAGTAATCATCAGGAGTCAAGCTGTTCTGAAACAGAACCCCAGAGGCCATCACTACTCTCTTTGGATAGATCCTTATCAGGTTTAGTCAGTTGCTTATGGTGGTTATTAATATTTGGACAGAACTCTGAAGATAAAAGCATATATTAATAGAACCCAAACATTCTAGAGAGAAGATTTACCCAGTCTACCTAACTGATGACCCCTTTATGCAGAACATCTGTTTTCTTAAATGGTCACACTAAACTGATTTTTCAAAGTTTATAAACTGAACTATAAGATAGCCCTTTACAAACTTTAAGTCTTCATTATTAAGATAGTCTAATATTAGAGTTACCATATTTTTGAAGCTTCTCATATAACTCTGGAGTGAGATACACCAAAGCAGCAAATGTGGAGTTCACAGCTTGATCAACAGTGGAACCAGCAACTATATCTGTCTTTGGGGTCTGTTTTTTACATGCCTGTATAAGTCCTTTGAAAAGTTCAGATTTTTGCCCACTGAAGTCCTGGGCAGGATCTGATTTTGCAAAGTCGATAAGAAAGTTACGGCAGTCATCTTGGTGAGAGCTCCTACCCTGCAGAGAACACCAGAAAACATTTACTTTAACATCATCTGAAAAATTGTTTCAGTTCAATTTTCATTTGACAAATGTAATTTGACAATTAAGTTGCAGAATCTCTACTGCAGCTGAGTAACCTCATCTAATGAAAGATCTTTTTAAACTGAAAGAGGGGAGATTTAGATGAGATATTAGGAAGAACTTCTTTGCCGTGAAGGTGCTGAGGCACTGGGAAGCTGTGGCTGCCCCATCCCTGGAGGGGTTCAAGGCCAGGCTGGATGGGGCTTGGAGCAACCTGGTCCGGTGGGAGGTGTCCCTGCCCAGAGCAGGGGGGTTGGAACTGGATGACATTCAAGGTCCATTCCAATCCAAACTATTCTATGACTTTATGTCCCTGCCCAAGGCAGAGAGGAGAATTAGATAATCTTTGAAGGTCCCTCCTTCCCATTCTATGATTCTGTGAAAATGGAAAGTAATGAAGGGCACAGGACAACAGCTTCTTCCTTCCTTCCTTCATACCTGAATTAAACAGCTCAAGTGATGACAACTTCAGCACAGCAGCATATACTTAAGGACGTATCAACTAAGTAAGGCTGAGTGAAACTCTGTGATACACAAGTATTTCAATGCCAGTGAAAGAAAAGCCATGGTGTAAGTACCTCTTTTTGATCCCGGTGTGTTCCACTGCTCTGACTGGCTCCCGGCAGCGCCTCAGGACACATCTGGTGCCTGAAGACAGGTTTCCACAGAGGAGAATTAAGAACTGATGTTACTTTCAAAGGAGGCAAGTCTGCTTCACTACCTAGCTCTGCAAGAAATTCAGAACAGACGTGTCAGTTACTAAATATTTTTGTTCATTTTTAGAGATTAATGAAAATTTTAAAGATTAAACATCCAGTAGGGAAAAAAAAAAGGTAATGCAAAAAGACTGAACAAATAATTTAACAACATTCTCTAATTTCTTCTTCTCTAATATGGTGGAGAAAACTGATGTGCCCTTTCTTTAATGACAGTTTCAATAGCTTATCTTGTAGGGAAGGGATATTATTTTATGGAAGGACTTCAAATTAAACATTTTCACTGTACTTATGGCTACAGAAATTTGCCAATTTGCAATAGAGTTTAAAAGCTTTTTCTCCTCCTAAAGACATAATAATTTCCTATATTTAAGCTCATATTAAGAAAGGAAGAAAATATTCTATGATAAGAACATTCCAATTAGTTCCCTAATTTCCCAGGTAAGTATTTGCCTAATTTCCCCAGGTAAGTACCGACCGCTCGATTGCAGCAAAAGCTCTTTATCCTTGTTTAATTTCTCTAAAGTGGTGAATGAATTCAGATGTAGAAAGCTAGACAGAAGTGTTCTGGTTTTGAAATCAAAGAATAAAAACCTCTTTTTTTTTCCCCTTTCTTATTGCACCCATCTCATATTTTGTATTTAACTTCTCCCCAGTCGCCCAAGTCCTCAGTGTACTTAACTTGTGGGATTAATCAAATTTCATTTGTACATTCAAATTTAAATCAATACCAAACGCCCATGTGGAATTTTCTACATCGTTTGTGTTCTAAGCTCTGTATTTTTTTTTGATTTGCTGGCTCAACATTCCCACCACCACTACGGGGTGGATCACTAGGATCACTGGGGGACAATTTTGAAAGAAAAAAAAAAAAAAAAAAGAACAGAAAGAGCAGAAGATTGAGCAAATTCTGGTATTACTTCCTAAATGTAATTCAGCTTATTATGATTATTTCCAGAAGTCTGTGTCTTCCTAACGCTGACTTCTGAGCACTAGAGACACCACAGTGATCCCTGGGACACTCTCAGCAGCCAGCGTGGACACAAAGAGGGGGTACAGCTCAGTGACCACACTTTGGGAAGCAGCAACACATCAAAGTCTTCCGTCTTTGGTCCAGAGAGAAATACTATAGGAACTTTATTTCCACAACGGATTCAAAACATAAGGTCCTCGCATCTCCTCTTTGTATGGCAAGATAACTTCTGGAACCATTCAACACACTCACCTCGTAGAGATTTCAGGGCCATACTTCGGGAAGCCAAGCGCCCCATCAACCGGGAGACAAGAAGCTGTAAATCCAAGCCCCAAGAAACGGCAACATCTGGGAGGCCGTAAGCAGTGACGGAAAACTTGTAGCCCCACTCATTATTACTGCTGTCAGAGTGAAAGAGAAACTGCAGCCGTGGGCCAGCCTTAAAGGTCACTTTCTACAGAGCAACAAAACAGTCATTTTGCCAAATGTCGATGACAGGAAGACGTTTCAGGGTATTGAATTCCCTTCAGCAAATCTGGGGGTTCAGTATCATGTTCTGGCCACAACAGATCTAATTTGCCCCACCGTTGGAATGAGAAACCCACCACACTAAGCAGGTAAAATGGCTCATCAGTAGCTTACTGAGAGAAATTTGACAGATGGTTGAGCTTTAGACAAATGGGAGCCATAAACCACTAGAGAAGTCACTCATTTGAGCAGGTGCAGGAAGTGCTACACTCACCTCATGATTTAAAGAACTTTGAGGGCAGAGTGCCAAGGAGTAAGTTTTACCCAGTAGTTACCAGCAGTTGGACACAATTATTACTTTACATTTTGGCTCCTTTGATACCAGCAACAAAGAGGGATTCTTCACTCATTCTCTCCTTTTACCTGCATGATTGCAGACTTTCTTCCCCACCTCCTCCCCCCCACCTTTCAGAGGGAATAAACACACCCACCCGCAGGGAATTACACATCCTTTTAGACAACAGGTTGTCCATAAAAATCATCTATCACTTGGTTCAGAATTTTAAAGACGCTCACCTTAGGCCACTTCTCAGTGCCAACCTTTGTATCGTAACGAGTTTTTGCACCTCTGGCATCAGTAAACTCCAGGTAATCATACCTGTGAAAATTGCGATTCATTACTTACATATTTACTTTTTCAGTTTTGGGGGGAAATGTTTGTTTTTGGATTTTCACAAGTACTGCACTTCAGAATGCCCCGTCACATCTTTCTCAAGCACACCTGCATCGTTTCACACGACTGCTAAGGAATTTATTTCACCATTCAATGCAACAGTCCCAGCAAACACAGACCTGCTTTCCTGCAGAACTTTCCTAACCTTTCAGAATTGGTAACGGGTGCTAATTTTAACATCTGGCATATGCCTTAACTAAGCAGTAGTCTGACATTCCCAGGAGAAAGCAAGCCAATAGTTTTGCCTAAAGAGGGCAAAATAAATACCACAAGCACAAACTGGGGTGGTCACAGCAATATTATGAAACAGATCAAGGCCAAAGGAAGCAAAATTCATACAAAGGGAACATCTGTACATTTGCCAGGAGAAGCAGCTTTCAGCACAAGAAATCATTCAAAATAACACATTGTATAGCACACAGGACAATGAAGAAATTGAAACGGCATGCTCGGAGTGCAGGAAGTATCATTGCATATTAAAACATGTCTTCCACAAATAGATAGTGGAATCTAACATAGCACAAGATTAATTTACCTCCTTTCAGTTTCACATTTGTCATCAAATTCCACCTCAAAGTAAGTTGCCCCATGGCACAGGAAGACTGAGACCTCATGGCAATTATTTTCATAATTATGAGGAGATTCCATTGTCCAAGTTCGCAACACTACAGGCTGTTCCTGCTGCCAGTTCTCCATTTCCATCTGTAGAATGAAAATGCATTCTTGAGAAAGGAAAGCACTTAAAAAAAAATAAATAATAACCACACTAGGTTTTCATGTCTGTACTTTAAAGTTGCCAGATGTATGTAGAAGATGGAATTAAAAAGGCTAGAGCATTGATGTACCCCTAAACTAGTAATAAAGACACCCTTGATAAACATATTAAAGAACATTTCTAAAGTAAAATTAGAATCATGGAATTATCTATGTTGAAAGGGACCTTTAAGATCATCTAAGTCCAACCATCAACCCAACTCTGATAAAAAACATCACTAAAACATGTTTCTAAGCACTATGTCAACCCATCTTTTGAATACCTCCAGGGAAGGTGCCTCAACCACTTCCATGGGCAGCCCATGCCAAGGCTTAATAACCCTTTCTTAAGAATCCAAAATCCAACCTGAACCTCCCCTGGCACAACTTGAGGCCCTTTCCTCTTGCCCCATCACCTGCAGCTTGGGAGAAGAGACTGGCTACACCCTCCTTTCAGGGAGTTGTAGAGAGTGAGAAGGTCTCCCCTCAGCCTCCTTTTCCCCAGGCTGAACAACCCCAGCTCCCTCAGCCTCTCCTCGTAAGACTTATTCTCCAGACCTTTCACCAGCTCCGTTGCCCTTCTCTGCACCCACTCTCGTACCTAAATGTCTTTTTTGTGGTAAGAGGCCCAAATTCCTGTAGTCTACTGGGGTAGGAGATAGTTGCACCCCAGAAGAGTCGACAAGTCTCCAACAATAACAACGGAGAGTCTGGGTGAGTAATGCGGATTTAAACATCTACACTACAGACATAGATACTAGTTGCTTTACCACAAGCAACAAAGCTAAAAATGTTAAGTACATACTATTTTTAATTTCCCTCTTTCATTCTCGGAATCCCTCCTCCTTTCTGCCTTCTGGTCTTCTCATTCCAGTTGCCTCTTCTGGTCATTTTGCTCACCCTCAGTACCAGTACAGAAATAATCCCATTTCATTTCATTCCACATCCCATACTTGTAGAAGCTTTCCAGCTCCTGTCAAATGCTTATCACTAGAATCACCCGAGATGTCATTCCTGCAATTTTGCTTTTATTTCCCTGTACTTAATAGTGCCCATCTCTTTAGTTACCTTATGAGGCTCGCTACAAAGGCTTTTCAGTGGTTCTATCAAAGTGCTGAACCCCTGGAGCAGAGTACAGTATGGAATGTCTAAAGTGCAAAAATCCAACAAGAAGATGACCTAGGAGAAAACACAGGTCTCATGAAAACTCACAGTAACCACAGCCATAACACCCGGGAATAGTACAAAATCCCAAGGGTCACTTACCAGCTGACGAGTGGCCATAGCAAAGACAGAGTTACTTATTTTTTCTACTATTGTTTTGCCACTATATTGAGATAAAAGTGACTGCAAAATCGTTCTGATATTTGACAGGAACTGGCCCACATCTAAAGAGAAAAAAAACCCTTAATAGCCACCTTAAGGATTTGCTACCACAACCTGCTTTATCAAACACCTAAGTGCATGATGTGCACAAACAGACAGCAGGAAAGGCATCTGCTGCCCCAAGGCAGTGACACTCAACAGCCAAAACAGTTCAGAGAAGTTTTCTGTGACACTTCTATTGTGGAAACAAGTTACGCTTATCAACAATATATAAAAAAAAATAAATAATAAAACCAAAACGGAGTGATGAGTAATTTAATCAAACACTCCAGGATTGTTAAAACAACCTCATTGTATCAAGCAGCCTCCTCTCTGTATAAACTCACGTTTTAAGCTTAAAGTAATAAATAAGGCTAAGAATTTTTAGCTGTAGCCCTACTCCATTTTAAAATGTAAGACAGGAAGACAACAAACTTATTTATACACAATTAACATGAAGTCATTTTACATAAAATTCTATCTGTTAAGTACTTGACCCAATAATCTACTAAATACCGAGCTGATGCTGGGTAACAAAGCAAGCATACAAAAAAACACAAAAACCTTCCAAAAAGCAGCTGTAGCAAAACACTCCTTACAAGTGTCCAGCTTAAGTTCCTTTCTTCTTGCTATTACAAACATCTAGAAAAGTACATACCACCACACAGAAGCTTATCAAAATAAAAGAAATTTAAAAAACCCCAGAATGTTCAAATGGAAATGGTAAGTATATTTCCTTCCCCCCCCCACCCAGTATTTGACATCAAAAACTTACTAGAATTATCAATTATGGCTAAAATTCGTATTTGCACATTATGCCTACAGATTCCATCCTAGAGAGACTGGAAACGCTATGATAGTTATGGGAATGCCTCAGGCAACCACTGGGGAACACTTATTACACTGCTAACTGAGAAATCACATTTTAAAGTCCTGTATTCCAGCACATTTAATTCTGTATTCAATCCCAGCACTTACAGTTTTTAAGTATTCCTACAGCAAGATCCTTGGCTGAATTATCGCTACCCTTAAGTTGCAGGTAGCACCATGACAGGAGGCTACCTTGAACAGACCAGAATAAGGAAGACAAGACCGTGCCACTGTCCTGCTGTGCAACATCCAGCATCATCATTTCACACTGAAAAAGAAAGAATTTAAGAAAAGGATAACCTCTTCTGCTGCAGAATGATGTATCACACGTACTAAGTAAACCCTGATGGACTTTATTATCCCAATACTCCACCAAAAAAAAAAAGTTTCAATAGGATTTTCAAGGAGCAAATAACACCACTCGCTAAGCAACTAATGCATTTTGGTTTGATAAATGGCAATTTGAAGCAGGAATAGCTACGTATGAGTCACTCGATGTTCTCAGCACGTTTTTTCTGTGTATGTAAATGACCCTCCTGCATTTACACCTCCCTTAGTGGCACGACCAATTCTAACCTCTCAATATGGGATGGTTTACTTCTGTTTCCTAGTGTAGAAAAGACTTTCTGGCAGCCTATCAATGCTACAGAAAAATTCCTCATCTTATACATCACTTACTCCAGTATTATGAAATGTTAGTGCTTAAAGAAAAATAGGCCAATCAGTTGGAAAACCTAACCCTACAGACTTGAACAGCCATGAGTGAATTTATCCAGAAGAACAGGGCTGTTAGTTCTTTCACACACATCTCAGGCACGCAGCTTGGGTTTGAATGTGTACAAAAATCATGGCAAAGAAGTAGGAAGAGAAAGAGTGCAGAGACAGTTACCTCTCTGGCTGCCACTAGCAGAAGGGTATCCATGACCGACAGCACTTCGCTTATGTCAAAATTTGCAGAAACTCCTTTCTCTGGCAATAATAAGAGTCCACCTGGATCTTGATCACTACAAAACAAAGATCTTCTTACTAATCAACAAGGAGCACAATTCCAAAGGATAAATTTAGTTAGCCCCGTGGCAAATCCTGCTGTATCATTAGTAGGGAAGTATTTGGGATCCGATGACTGTAGACTGATTAAATCAACACCAACTATCACCCCAAACAATCCCTTAAAAATTGGAAGACAGCTGAGGAGAAGTCTGAGAGCCAGATACTGCCATTTCAGCACCAACCTCAGACAATGCCTTATAGAGTTATTCAGTTAATAAACGTATTAAGTAGTAAGATTCTCCTTTCCAAAGCAAAGTCAGTTGATCATTTTGGAGAATTAATGCCCAGGAGAATGTAATTTCTAAAAAGGATTAAATATTGAGCTCATTAGCAGATGTGGGGTAACAATGATTTTCCATTTCAGGACCCCTTACCTGAAGTGGGAACACAAGGATCTGAAGGCAAGATGTACAGATTGTTTATGTTCCTGTTCTGTGATGTTTTTCTAGAAAAGGAAAAAGATTTATTTGTATGATATTGGCTGTTTCCCTCCTCTGTGAGAAAAAATCCTAATTTCTGCATCCTACTATTCATGTTTGGTAAGAAAGGCAGGGTTAGCTCCTCTTTCTTTGGATAAGCTGCAGAGAGAGAGAAGGGGGAGGGTAAAAAGAGGCCAAGAAAAAGAAAGCTTTTTACTTTAATAGGACAAAGTATACATTATTTGACACCAAGAACTCAGACTTGTCCTCTTTTCTGCATAAAGAAAGCAGGTACTAAACAATCCATTTCTCAGGTAAAGGTTTACCATCATAGTGAAGAGCTGCTGTCGCCTGGTCTGTCTGTCTGGGAAAAAGACTGCTGCTCCGCTGAGTAAGGTGTTCTTCACTTCCTCTTTCAGCATTTTCATTGGTGTGAAGTTACTGTCCCCCGTATCCACTACTGCTCGTCCAAAAAGGAAAGAAAATTACAAGTTCAACTTAAACTCCATCTAATACATTAGAGGCATAACTTGAATAAAACAGGTTAATTTGCACAACTTCAAATCCTTGCAAGACCGTTATACAGACAGAAAATGAGGGGAAACTTCTTGACTTCTAGCAAGAAAGATTTTTCTCAGGATATATGTATTCACTGAGTAAATTAATTCTAAAAATATTAAGACTTGACAACTATCTCAGCTAATAAAGCTTTCAGGATGTGACAGATTCCATACAAAATGGCTTATCTCTAGCTTGCTTTTCAAGAGATTGTTAGAAAATTAACAAAAAAAAATTATACTTGAATAAAGAGGGTACCATCCTACTTCCAATAATATGTAAGGTGGAATTCTCATTCTCTTCACAGGCTCCAGAATCTTCCTTGTGTCTGTAAACCTTACAGGCTCCTTGTCAGATCATTTATATGAAATTCCAGAAATATATGAACCCCAGTAACACCGTAGTTAAAGGGTTACATTCCCTGCTGGTTCAGTGTTTGAATGACAAGTTTGAAAGAAGTTTTCTACTCCAGCTGCTGCCAGACTAAATGTTGTCAGAAAGTCTATAAAACCATTTTGTAGGGTCAAGGAAAGTCTCACTGTGATTGACTAATTAGCACACACTGAAGAAAAAACAAAGGAGTAGGAGCTGACTTGGTCTCTAGGAATAAATATCTGTTCCCAAATTGTAGCTATTGTAACACACTTGTAAACCAGAGTAGACAAACCAGTTAATATATTCAATATAAATTACCTTCACACAAATGTCTGTAAAGCTCTTCTGCAGCTTCTCTGTTACCAGATGTTTTGCTCTGAGAAGCTTCCTGAGGTTTAGGAGTTTTGTTGTCTCCAGTAAGCACAGAGAAGCAGCTCTGGAGAAGCTGCAGTAGCAGTGTTTGAGCAGAGATGCATTCTTCCCTTGGGCTGGAAGAAGGCATAAACCAAACAGAAGTAAAAAATAGAGAAAAAGTTCACAGATAATGCTATGAAAGTCCCTATCTTGGATAAAAAACACTGAGTAGAAGGCACACAGCCAAAAAAAGCAGCTAAATTAATCTACATCTCAAGCTTCTTTTTAACATTATAGCTTAAAACACATATGGCAGCAGTAGGAAAGTGTTATTTATGTAAATAACGTAGGTCAGGAAGAAGAAATTGCTGCAACTAAACTAAGCACGCTATATATACATACACACACAGACTAGTGCTTCATCACACAGTAAAGAAGCAACTTACTTTTGGTGAAGTTTATTGTAAAAGTTCCAGAACAGCTGCAAGTCAAGGCCTGTGAAGTCTAAGAACGACCTGTATTTGAATCCACTCTCCTTCTGTTGAACCTTAAAAAGAAAAACACAGGATTGAAAAATTACCTCGATAGAGAACACTTATAAAAAGTAAATCCCTGAGGACTGGGCTTAAAGTAGTTTAACGTGAATTCCAGTATAGGTTCTTTCATGGGTATTTCAGTGTCTAAATGGGATGGTTCATGCTGAAACCTTCCCCTTCACAGAGCTACTAATAAGGACTCTCTCTCCTCTTCCCAGATGTCTAGTCCCCGTCACCCACCACCAAAGGACTTTACAACCTCTACCTCTTCACTTAATTTGACTGAAAGTAACAGCCAAAATGAGACTGTCAGAGAATCAAAGCTGAAAGGGCACAGATGTGAGCACTATGTGAATAAACCACAATTTGATAAGTATCCTCAGAAGCAGGGTACTTCAAGCTGCCATACATCAGCACACACCACCCATTTCTCTTAACTGTACACACCTCACCCTAGGTGAACCACAGAATTACTCAAATAAAACCAGGGCACGTTCTAATCTATGCAATTTCTCCAGCTACCTCTCCAAGCACTTTCCCCTGGTGCTTGCTTCAGAATCTACATTATCTAACAGACAGCACAGTGTCCTTCTGTTGCATCTGCTTCACCCAGCACTGTAACCTGATGCTGAAAAATTCTTCCTTCTTAGTTCTTAACTCTCTTCTGGACCCAAAGGGTCTGTATTTCTAGTCAACTTCAGTAAACATACCCAGAAAGTTATTTTTCTGAAACTATTTTTTTTCTTCCACAGCATGGTTTTAACAGTCATTAGTACCTCAGCCACTCACAATTCCTATTATCACAGTCTTACTACTTTCAGCATGATAAATACAAGCTTAAGAAGAACCAAGTAAAAATACCAGGTCCTGTGCCAGCTGCTGGATGAAATGAAGTGTCTTCAGGAGAAGAGTTGTGCCACAAACAGTCTCGTCATCACTCTTCCTGCACTGCAAGCAGTTCATGCTCCTGTTGGGCTCGTCTCGCATAGGCCGAAGATAGCCAAGAACATTCAGGCCCTGAACCCCGAGCCGTTCTGCTGTGTCTTGTCTCGTGCACAAGAACTTTATCATCAAGTACTGGAAGGATATAAGCACAAGATTTGTTTCAAAAATTAGTACAAATTTAACTTTCAAAAGACGTGAGCACGTATGTGAGGAGACTGTGGGTGGGGTATGGGGGAAAGCCTTATTCCCCATCCATCACCCCCAGAAGTTTAAAATACCAAGCCTGAAATTTGGGATAAGCTTGAACTCTCCCCAAATCTCCAAAAACCTTCTGTGATTCTGTGACCCCTACAAGCATCTGCAAAGTTAGTTAATTCATTATCATTCCATTCATTCTGCATACTCTGTTCTGGGGCTCTATAGTTTCAGCATTTTTCCAGGTTAAAAAATTATTAGCTGCATTTAAAAGCAAGCAGAGGATCAATATGTAATATTTAAAACATACTTTTATGCCATCTGTCCACAGTCAGGTACAGAATGCAAAGCTGAAGGGAACAGCAAGTTCTGCCATCCAAATATACTTAGTAACTGCACACTCCTAAGCTTCAGGGACTAAGGGTTCCAGGGACAACGGCAGAGCATCTTAGTAAGTGATCGGTTTAGAACATTCCCGGTTGACTTATAACTGCACCATTTCAGCTTCTGTTTCCACAGGACAAAAAAGGATCGGGGAACTACGCAACAGCTGACTCCAGAAATAAGATAAACGTAGGTTCTGAGAAGCAAAAGTTTCCTACTTAAGCACTACAAATCAAACCCCATCATTGTGCCACTCTTGAAACAGAAAAATCCCCCATTCTTCAATGAAATCAACTGAACTGACAGAACTGCTTAGTAATATTTTTGGCCCTTAGAACAAGGGTTGAGAAGAATCTGGCTCTGAAAGAATAAATGCTGTAACTATGCCGGAGTTAATTCATCTATATATTAGAATAAAGCAACAATTTTCCTCATGTTAAAACCACTGATGATTATTTCCACATGATAAAACCACCAGCCTGCGCATTATTATGTCATTTTGCATGAAATTTGATCCCGATGGATCATTTAACTACAACTATCCATGTTACACAGAGAGAAAAAAGGATAAAGTTCATGGGACAGAAACTGAATCATTCATTTAACCTAACCCGAAAGAATTCTCTTTGCCACAAAAAAAGGCAGGTTTGTTTCAACTGTCATTACAACAAAGCCCAGCGATGAGCCTCTGCTCACCGGGACTGGGCAAACAGGATTTTCATGGTTTCTTACTTGGGAAACTCTGCATTGCTGCATTTTGACATCAACTTCATCCCATTCTTCTTCCACTTCAAACCACCCAATAGGATCATCATCTCCCAAATCATCACACAAACAACTGCTTCTGCATATAAAAGAACGTAACAAACTTCATTAAAAGAAAACAAGACCAGAAAAAGAAAAAAGTTTAAAAAACTGCAAAGCAGTTCTATTCAACCAAAATATTTTTAGCAAGTTCTGGCTATAAAGATGAGAAGAGAGACAGTAGAAACTTTCACATACCCAAACTCTATCACATGCAAGGTAAGAAAATTAAGGAGATCTTTTTAATCATGACCCCTAACCTCCCCTCACTCCTAAGCAACAGTCCTGAGAAATTAATTTAATCAAAGCTAATTAATAGATGATCTTCCTATGAACTGTTTCTGTAACCAGTCACCTGCACCTCAAGTAGGAATGTTGTTTTGTTATATCCCTTTTTAAACGGGTCTTTAAATCAAGGGTTGAAAACAACAGTTATATCCTTACTTCCTCAAACCCACCAAACTAAGGCTCATTAAAACCAAACAAGTAACGATTAAATGCCAAGTCATTTTCAAGTTATTTGGGGCCATCCTCTGTAGTTCAAGTGGCATTGCAAAAAGATCTAATATAGCATTTAATTTCCACGTATTCATTATCAAAGAAGTCCACCATACCTGTCTTTTAAAAATTGTTTGAATTCCCGCAGCTTCCATTGGTCATAGCTCTCAAACCTTCTGAAGTGTTCCTCTGCGTGGAACTTCTCCGACGGACTGTTGTATGCAAACACCAGCCCACACTGGGCCCCAATGGCACCTCGTCGCACCTACAAGAACAAATCCAGAGCCACGTATTCATCAACTGACAAGAAAAGGTGTCTATTTCATGGAGGGGAAAAAAAAAAAGATCCTGAAGTATCAAACAAAAGCATCAAACTGAAGTTTTATCACAACATCTTTCTTTCCAACCAGATAAAATCACGCCAAGTGTTCAAATTACACTGATGTCTCTCCAAAGAATTTGAAAGATCCTAGATTTCATCTGAACTCACATGCTATTTATCTCAAAACCTGCTATTCAGAGGATAAGGTATATAACCCTACAAATAAATCCGTACTCTTTAGAGAGAAAACAAACACCCAGTGCAAGAGGCAGACAAAAGCAACAGAAATACAAATGTCTTTGCTACATGCCTGTGGCACCCTGAAACAATTCAAGACCTTCATTTCCTCAAGTTCCCTGTGACCTACATAAAACTGCAAAATAACACTATTGCATAACAAATTTAAAATTTCAGTTCATACCAAATTAAAAAAAAATAAAATTCTAATTCAACTCCACCATTAGGGAAAAGAGCAAACTTTCTACCTGAAACGCACAGAGGAACTACGTACCTTTATTCTAATTTGTGTCACTTGGAAGGAAGATTCAGTTCCAGTAGAAAGAATGATACTTGCTCTGGTCTTTCCAGTTTCAGTAAGAAAACCTAAAGCAGCAGTGGGAATGGAACAAGGGTGGAAGGACTGTTAGTGCAAGGTGCTTGACAAAGAATACTGTGGCTGTGGACTAGAGGGGGAAACAGAACCATATTTTTCTAGTGAAATGCTCATTAAGAAATGTTTCCAAATAGAAAAGTAAAAGAGAAGTAAAAAGACTGTATGGTGTTATTCTGTGCTCCCACAGAGCACAGACTGATCTCTGTGCCAGTGTCTCTCTCGGAGCTGCAGTACCCTCAGCAATTTCAAGACTGTTTTCCCATTAAAGGTTATGAATAACTCCCAAATATTACTTTGGCTTGTGGCTCTGTTCACTGTTCCCCAAAGTGTGATCCATAAAACAACAGAAGAAAATCCACAAAATAACTGAAGAATAAAATCAAACACTACACACGAGCAAACAAAGGGGTAAAATAAGCAACCAGAGCATGCCCCATTTTCTATTACAGGAGTTTTCATTTATCAGACAATACAGAGTTTTTTAAAAAAAGATGAAGTGGTATTTGACTAAAAAAGGAGGTCAAGAAGCACAAATGTCTTTTTTTAGGTTGCATCCAAATACAAAAATTGCATTAGCAAAGACAGGCTTTAAAGGAGAATTAATAGTTCTGTGCACTCAGTGAAAATTTCAATGATTTCTACCATCTCCCTCCATCAATATTTGGGAAACTGGCAGTGAACGATTCACAGTTTCAAGCCACAAAATGTGCTCTAGTATCATTTTCTTTGGGACAGCTCATTGCTGACTTCCACATAGAATATCAATAAATCCTCCCCAAATCCAGTCATTTCTTTGTTTTGTTATCACAAACTTGCTCCTGAGAAATCTGCCTTCTTGTAAAACAGAATTGATATATTGTTGGGGAGGGCTAAATTATTTGGGATGTTTGGGGCTTTTTTTGGCTTTTTATAGATCTTCCATACCATTAAACTACCAAGGAGCACCCAACAGATATAAATATATATGCAACAGCATCATAACTTTGTTAACAGCCTTCGTGGCTGGTTGAATATTCTGGATTTTTAATCCAAGCTCTTACCATCCCCAGTCCATGGCTCTACCAGGAGATTTTCAGGCCCTGATTTATCTTCTTTTCCCTTTACATCACACGCTTGCAGAGTCAGCCGTAATGGTTTTCCTAAATAAGGAAATGAACAGGTTTATCAAATTCACAAAATAGAATGCCTGTTTTCCAGTTTTAAGTGTTTTGATACAGAAAACAAATGGGGGAAAAAAAATTACAATACTACGAGCTTTCTACCATTGTCAGGTAAAAAAGGAGGAATAAACTGGAGTGTAAGAGATGGAGTAACCTATCATAGCTGAAGCTTTAGATATCGAAAGAAGAACAAAGAAAATCAAAGACAAAGAACATTCTCTCAACTGTTTGCACACTCAGGAATGCACAATACACAAAATACCACTCTTGTCTTGCAAAAAGCAGCAGCTACTCTGGGAAAAATGAAACCATTTTCAAACTTTTTGGAAGTAAATACTGATACTATAAACTAATTAATGTACTCTTCAGCACAAGTCAAGGCATCCTGGAAAAACCTACTAAAAGGTGAACAAAGGGAAAAATTCCTCATGAGAGAGAGGCTAATGACAACCTCAGAAGTTGACACTTGAGAAAATACAGATTTATCAAACAAATGCAGTCAAAACAGCAAAATCTTAGGCTTTGTGCCAAAGTGGGCATAGCTCTGCACTCAGGTTGATTTATAAGAGATTGATTTACAAAAGATGGAACTATAAATCTACATACTCAGCCTGATTGATAAAAATTAAACTGAAGAACTGCAAACAGATGCTAATGATACGACATTTAAACCCCGTGTTAAATTTGGCACATGTATCTGCCTGCAAGCCAGACCACTTGCTGAGGCTAAACACACAAAAAAGTTAGATGTGTTATTGGAAAAATAAATACTTGATGTCACTTGCCTTTTATACCACACAAACAACTATCACCATCTCAATACAGGGGCCACTGTCTACAAAGTTCATGTTTTCTCCCTCAAAACGATGCCATCAAGTTCAATTCTTAGATCCCAGAAACCTGATCTAATCACCTGCTTTTAGGCTGCATCTTCTTGCTAAGAGCTGTTCATTTCAAAGTCTTCTATAACTTTAAAGCCCAGCAGGACAAGTAAAACAACTCAGAGCTGCACACTGTCTTAGGTATGTACAGGAAAGGATCCAACAATTATTCATTTACCATATTTATAGAGCAGGTTCTGTCTGACTGTTGCCATGGAAGCGATAAGGGATGAAGCTTTATATGGAGTGTCCAGATGATCGGTGATCGTACAAAGGGAACTCAGCACTTTAGCCACACTCCCCCTGGCTAAGGCAAAGGCCAGGAGAGTAAGTTCCACCTCTGGAGTAGTGCAACAACTGGGGAGGGGGAAAAAAACAGCATGAAAAGAAAACTCAGGACACTTTGGTTTTAAATAAAGACAAATAATGCACCCATGGAAAAATCTATGGTGCTTGTTTCTTAATGTTTTTGAATTTTTCAAGATACTTAAGAGCAGGTGAGTGAAAATGTGATGTGTTTGCACACATTCTTCTAAATACAAATTCTTCTAAACCATTTTCTGCTCCACCAAAATACATCAACACAATCTCACCTTGTTATTCTTATAAGGAAGCTATCGACTTCTTCTAAAACGTTTGGAGATAAGAAGCTTGAAAAATCTGTAGAGCCGGGTGTTAGGGATAGAGGTGGCATGTGTTGCAGTGCTTTCCTGGGAAAAAGGACAGAATATAACATCAGAAACCCAGACAGAATCAGAGAAAACAGCCTTGTAAAATGAAACAGACGCTTGAATCTTCATGTTTTATATGAGCAAGTCTCTACAAACAGATTCTGAATGCAGAAAATCTATTTAACCGGAGAATCTGTTCAAAAGATCAAACCAGTATTGCACTCTAGGTGGGGAAAGCCTAACAAGCGTTTGGGAATCTTGAATCTCAGCCTCATAATCTCAGATTTAATGAGATAAATAAATCAAGGGGGTTTGAATTAAGTACATGACAGCATTAGAAATAGCTCAGTGTCCAAGTATTGCTTCATTTTAAACAGTTCTGGAATTGAGTAAAAGCCCATGAATAAAGGGAAAATTGCTTTGAAATTCTTTCAGAACAAGAAACCAAGAGAGAAAGCTGGTAGTTTAGATGAGAATTCTTCTTTGCTTTCCTAAAATAATGTAGTAATCCCTAAAAATAAAATTCTTAAGTGGTTTCAATGTCAGTCTATCCAATACTAAAGTTTGGGGTTTAGCTTTATAATTCCAAACACGGACATTGTAATTCCTGGCTGTATATTTTTAAGTCAAGACTTCTTAACTTTTTTAGGCTTTATTAGCTCAGAATCCATAGTATATTTCTAACAAATATCTAAACTGTAGGAAGCTTGAAGGTTCTCACTTTTAGCAAAGCTTGCAACTATGAACCTGCCCCAGCCGTAAATACGGATAAAGTTATTTAAACTAAAGAGCTTTCACAGGTGACACAAATTAAGGATGGGCTTCACGGACTTTGGCCTGCAGTGCTCATTAACTTTATGGCAGCAGGGCTCGTAACTGGTGGCATCGTGGTAACTGAGCTCTATAAAAGCTGATGTGGGTGTGGAGGGATGTCATTAGGATTCCAATCCTTCAAGTCATAGAGTAGAAAAGTTTGGCAGGCAAACAAGGAAACATTACACAGAAAAAGGCCGGTCACCACAAACAAACATTTCCAGAGATATTGCATATAACCAGCTACATCCCATGTAACGCAAGAGAAGGCATTACACAAGCCAGTATCTGCTGAAAGCTAAGCTTAATTAAGCTCCTTTCATAAGTAGAAGCTCTCCAATATTTACAACCAACAATATTAACAGAGAAAATTAGTTTTAGGCTTCTCAAAAATATTAGAAGCCAAAGGAGAAGTGAAAAATGTCTTTTCCTGTGTCTATTTAGTCATGGCTTAACAACTACATTAGACACAACAGCGAGGAGAGTGACACTTGTTCTCGTCTATGCACGTGGATGAAAGAGAAATATCAAAATTCAAACAGTGTGATAGTTAAAACACTTTAATGGAGGGAGCAAAAACCAGTTACACAAGGGAGATGGGTTTACTAAAGCTGGAAGTATCAAATGTATAAATAAATCAGTCACACTCCCTGGAAATTTGGTACTTACTGGGTGTTTTGTAAAATAGTGTGAACGAATGCTGGATTTGTTTCCATGGAAGCTGTTACCAGAGAGGTCAGCAGAGACCAGTACCAGATGGCTGAAGCATCACACACAGAGACTCCCACCTTCTTCACTCTTTGATACCCCACAGCCCGGAGGCCGTGGATTCTAGTGTCACATCCATCACTAAGGCAACGCTTTATGTTTATCTGTACATCTGTCAAAACACAAAATAGAAATTTTTTTCCCCATTTCTTCTGCTGGGTTCGATTTCGAAGAATCCAGATATTCAAAACAATAATTACTGCAAAATCTCTTAGAAAACTAGCAGCAGATACATAACAGTTCTCCCACATGGAGACAACTCTACATGTGTTTCTTCACCCTGCACTCTGCGACTTGGAAAATTTAGCCTTCGAGTGGCTTATGTGATCCATTACATATTGCATGGCTAGAAATTAGAACCAAAGTAGTGAGAGACCCTCAAATAGATTACAGATTATTTCACCAGCACCTTTCTACCCGTGTATGTACAAAGTATCTTGGGAGTGACAGTGGAAAAGATGGAGAAAAAGAGTAAAGCCTGAAAGCAAAGTTTTAAGTTACATAAAAATTTTCACATAAATTCTTGACCGCTCTGCACAGCTAACATTGTCTTAGTTACTTTTAAAGGAACAATATCCTTTGCTGCTCTCTTCTGCAGCAGTCTAAAGCTCAGCTTAGTGAAAAGCGCCTATTTGAGCAGAAATCATCTCAGGAAGGAGCAGCTTTACCCCGACTGATTCTAATATAGCACCCACACACCTACCAGACTTAAAAATAACACTACTTAAAAATCCTTAGCATCAAACCTGCTTTATGAAAGATCATCTGACCAACTTTAGAGCTTTGCTAACAAAAAGAAAAGAAAAAAGTTGCCTAGAAGCAGATTTTTTTGCTAGATACTATTATCCAACATGTTCCTACTGTGCATGCAACACTATTTTAAAATTGCCCAGCGCCTTCAAATTGAGAGGCGAAAACTACATCTTTTGCCATTCCAACTCATCAACCCTTAGCCCAAGCTAGAGAGATGCCATGAAAAAGACTCAGAAGACTCTCTTATAGGCTTGAAATTAAACTGCAATTAAAACACCTTCTCGGACCCAAGGATGAGGTCAAAAGTTTCTGCTCTAACGACTGACATTTCAACACACCGTCCTATGACCTACCCAACCTTCCGCCTCCAAAGCAGTAACAAAGCAATATACCAATGGTATCTTTAGTGACTCACACATCTGACTAATGTTAGCGTTTTCCAAGAGTGTTACGTAGCCAGTGATATTGCTGGGAATGTGAACGTCTCGGACCTCCTGGAGACTGCTGGCATTCCTCCCCACCGCCACCGTAACCTGCTGTGGCATGTAACTCTGGTCACTGGCCGCCACCGCGATGGACAGATGTCTCAAAACAACATCTGGTTTCATCTTTAAACTGCAAAGCAAAGGAGATCAAACGGTTCTTGCAAAGGGAAGGTAAGTCAAGCATTTGGCTTTTAGCTAAGCTTCACTCAGTTACCACGTCTACAAACACACAAAAACCCCCACTGGAAATTACCTGACACTTCCCAGGTGTTACCAACCCTAAATCATGGCAGACTAGTTTTAAAACTTTTAATTGACCTAAAAGACAGTCATTTCTGATAGCAAGAATGTAGAATTTTCTACTGTTCAGTTCAGAGAACTCATTCCTCGGGAATAAAAATATAGTGACCAAAATGAGTTGTGTTTGGTTGCTTTCTCTTTTTTTTAAGTAAACATTCTATACATCCTACTGCAAAACCACCACACATTTCTGTTTCAAGAAGGGGTAACTTTCCAGAGAGTGGTAAAGCTCTTCTATTTAAGTACTAACCACTGCAGTCTGGAAAGCTCAGTTACAAAGCAAGGGTATGTGTCAGCATACACGTTGTACACTTGAACACTTTCACTCGGTGATTAGGCCTTTACACTTTATGCAGAGATTAATGACTCCTGCTTTCAGCTACATTCATCTGTCACTCGTTAATTACACGCCACTGGCTGTAACACCTAAGGACTAACTCCCTCTCAACTCAGCTGCCTGTGGCAGCGTGGCTCACCGGATCCAGTGGGAGCGAGCACTCCCGTCCGACTGCCAGAAGGACGTAGTTTCTCCATTCGTCATCTTGTCGATATCAGCAGAATTAGATGAGGTTTCTATGTGAGTGTAGCACTTCGTGACAGACTTCACTTGGTCCAACTCCTGGTCGCCATTCAAGTCACTGGGGTATTCTGCAAAGAAAACAAATCACTCCTAACTTTCACTTGCTTTTGAGAGTTGTAATACCTTTCTAATAATTGTCTCGTATCGATTAGCTTATTGGCACAGAACACAGCTCCCAAAGAAGTGTTTCTGTTAGACACAGAAGATGGCAAAGTGTCATTTCAGATGAAATCACAACAATCTCATCTCAAGCTACCACCTGCAGTATGAAAACACCTATTTTGCCTGGAGTTCAGTAGCCTCTATCTCCTCTTTTCATTACTGGCCTCTTCAGTGCTTTATTATTATTATGCCAAAATACAAACAGATGAGAGGAAAAAGTAAAATGCGATGGAGAAAACCTCTATTCAGTTATTCTAAGGAAGGGACAAAGCAGATGGTTTCCCCAGGTAACTTTATCTGTTTCAATAAAAGTGCAGAGATCTGAAAGTCAGGCTATGAAGAAAAGCACCTTCCCTCCAGGGAGAGCACTAGGACACTCCCATCTGAAATACAGTAAAAGATTCACTACCTCCACCCAAAAACAATAAAGTATTTTTTAATACTGAACAGTCAACTTCAGAACACATTAACCTTCCCAGGAAACTAAGTTTTCAGCAACTAGCAGAGATATTTGACTGAACAGAGAATATTGCAAATTAGCAATCATTGTTCTGAAACAGGTCAGGAGAAAGATAAAAAACATCCAAGTCCGTTACTCAGGAGGCAGTTTGGAAAAAAAATTAAGTGCCGCAAAAAAACCCCACAGAAACACACAGATCAACTTCATAAAAAGTCATGTCTGAAAAGATTAAAAAGAAAAGAAAGCTTTTTCATCCCTGGAAGTGTTTAAGGCCAGGCTGGATGGGGCTTGGAGCAACCTGCTCTAGGGAGAGGTGTCCCTGCACATGGCAGGGGGGTTGGAACTTGATGATCTTTAAGGTCCCTTCCGACTCTGACCATTCTATGATCTATGATTCGATGATTCTTTTTATTTCATCTTCAAGTTATCATTACACCACCAACCTGGAAAAAAAAATAAACCAGGAGGATAGTACATACCCTTCTCTTTGAGGAGAAGTCGATCTAAAGAATCCTTCAACACAGAAGAGCGCATAGTGCAGATGTTGTTGAAGTACTCCAGCACTGGGTACGGGATGGCAGTACTAGAGATCCGGTTGCGGTGCAAGAATCTCAGTATCATTGAGGCATGAAGACCCAGACGCTCTTTTGATTCGGAAAATATATCAATAAAACCTAGAAAGAGACATTATTTCTATTTTTGTTGCAAATCTGACTTAACCAAGTCATCATTTCCCTCCTCCATCTCTTATTACTAGGGAAATCCAAACTAAGCACGGCACGGGAGCCAATACTGGAACTTCCTTCCACCATAGGAAGGAGCTCAAATCTACACCCTTTACAGTAGACAGGTATTTTTGTCTGAAGGTGCTCAAAACAATCATCAAAACCTCGGTTCTTATGCTGATTTGGCTGTCCCAAAGTTCCAAACTCTCACCTTCGATATCCAGGTGAAAGAGATGCTGCTTGGCTAAGAAGCTGATTGCATCACTGGCATTGAGCTATCCCGAGCATCTCGCTTTGGGGTTGTGGATTATTCCCAAAGAGGTGCCTAATGCTTTCCACCGGCTTCAGGAGAAATTTCAGCAACACTCTGAATCACAGAGCATTTAGATGCACAGAGTACTACCCCACAGTCCCCTGACTGATCTGTTAGCCAATTCTAACACTTCTTGGCTGATCCCCTAAGGCAAATCCCCTTTAGCCACTTATCATCAAAAGCCTGGAAGGAAAGCCCGTAACTGATACTTATCCCAGAATCAAATTCTGGAAACTGACACTTCCCAAACTATACGCTATAGAATGCGGATTATGTTCTAGCAGGATTTCAAATGCTAAATAACAATACAATAATGAAGTACATGACTCAGCACCCAAAACAGACCTAGCAGAGGATTTATTCCTCCAATCACCAAGTACGAGGCTCCATTAGTTCAGCCAGCACCCACCAAAATTGTGCAAGGAACTGTTTTCTGTCTGTGACAAACCAAACAAGGATAAGAAGCTCCCCGGTCACACAGAGAAAATATTGGTTATTTTAGGCAATTAAGTTAGGAATTTTTAATTCACAGCAACTTCACCTGTTAGATACTAGAGAAGTGAGAATGACTCGGACCATGGTTTTGAGAAGATTAGGACAAACAATATTAAAGCAATTTATTGAAGCAGCTCTTCTTACATAGGGCAGGACTTAGGAAACCATTTTTCTCCCTCTGTCCTCATACCTGGAACTAACGAACAAGCTTGCAGTTGCCTGATGACATGGCTAAGCTCCCCTTGAAGATTAGCTCCACTAGAATTCTTGAGAGCCTCCAGCATATTTTCCACATCCACGGTGCCATCTCCTTCCGCATCAAATTGTGCAAAGGCCTGAAGAGGAAGAAAAAAATGAAATTTTTTTTCAGCATATTTGCCTCAAGTAGAAATTCAAGGGATTTCATAGAAACCACAGCAGCAAACATTAGAATGCTAGTAAATATAATTAAAAAAATATATAAAATTGGTTTTCCATAGCATTGGATTCATGACAACAGGGAACACCCCGGCTGGGAATCTGCAATCTTTAGCAAGTTTGGAGGCATTTGCCCTGCCTTCCTATAAAAGTCAACTGTAGTTTTTTTGCTGAGGTGGAGACAGCACATCATCTAGTACCAGTGAATCAGCAGCATCTGTCTGCCGACAGCGGTGACTGTGAGGAAGGTCTCACAAACCAAACCCTTCCATTAAAGGCTGAGTTGGTTCTAACAGCCACATCCATCTCCCACCACGTCTGCTCAAACTCTTCCAGGTTTCCAATTTGCTTTATTTAAGAAAGTGTCTTTAAACCCAGGCTATTTTGTAAACGTGTATTTCCTTCCATACACTGGCCTCCTCCACAAAATACCAGTTTGACGTGGTTTGTCAAAGGGTTTGTGGGAACAATGGACACAGTTAGAAAAGATATGTTTTTTCTTACTGAAGGGAACCATCATCAGTTTTATTAACTTAACCTTTTATATTAAAAATTTATGTTAAGGTCAATGTTGAACATGCATAAGAAGTCACTCACACAGCTATGCAGTTCACATCTTTGTACTAACAAAAGGACAAGGTATTTCTATTCAGCTAAGCCTATAAAACACAACCAAGCTCATAAACATAAATTGTTTCAACCAGCCACTTCAGAGAGGTCATGGTGCAGTGACACAGTATTATTAAAAAACCCAGCTATATTCTTACAATCCTATTTAATTTTTAAACAAGCTTCTGTTTAATTGCTAAAAAAAAATTGAACATACTAGTGCATTTCTTTTGGGGGTATCAGGAACATCCCTTTGGGGTTTTTTCATACAAATTGGGAATGCACTTACAAAAGATATTTCTCTACAAGCAAGACTTTGGTCTCCCAGCCCTGAACTTGGCATTTTGAGTTCAAGCTGTGGAGCCAAGTGCATTTGGCCTCTAAGAGCAGGTCATCTCACAAGTGTTGGACAGAGTCAAACAGTTCCTGTTCTTTGGGAGAAAGCTTAAGCTTGAATCTCTTGGTTCACTCCCTGATTATCAAACTCAATGTACCATTAAAAGCACTATCCTAGGGAGAAATAATAGCGATTAGATCAAAATAACCTGCCAATTAACCACGGCACAATTACATCTCTTAAATGAGTGCAAAGTCCTCGGAAGACAAGGAAATTGAAACGCCGTATTTTCACTGACTAAAGCTCTGCCAGCAGTTCTGGGGCCCAGCCCTGGATTTTAGCTTGGCTGTTTTATAAACTCTTGTCAAACACACAGCTGAACCCACGCAAACAGTGATCAAAACATTTATTCTCAGCAGCAAAGAAGACCAGCGCTGGGCATCCAGTAGCTACTTGGGCCAACACAGAGTGACTGGTGCTGGGCACCAGGCAGACACCGGAGCAAAAAACTCAAGACCTTTGCTTGAGGACAACAATACAGAGAAGTTATTTTAACAAACATAACCCAGTTGCCCCCAAAAATGTAATGTACACTTTTGTACCCTGCCATCCTTGCCACTGCGACATTTTCTTCTCATTTTTTAAGGCAAACTGTGCAATGACTAAAAAACAAGGCAAAGCAGCAAGTAAGGTTTGTGATGTTGTTAGTGAAAACAAAGCACACAGAAGATGACAAGTCTGGACCTGCTGGCAGCTACTTTGAACCATTTTCTTATGTTTTCATGGAAAGAGAAGTTACCACATACATGTTTGCCTTTGCTTTTTAATGCGCTATTTTGTTATTTATTTGTAAACTCTTCTTATGATCTCAGGAGATTGTACCAACCCTAGAATTCTAAAATTATTTTTTGACCCTTTTGCATAACTTTGTATTTAGAGACACAAGACATACACAAGCTCCACTGCTCAGACAAGCAAGAAAAGAAAAAGAAAAAAAAATCAGTATGCAAACCTGTACTCAGAGCTTTGGAGTTGTGTTCAGGAGTAGGACATGACACAAATGCAGTAGCAACCTCACTCTGCTCATAAATAAAAGCATTAAGTTAACACACTTCCTACCCAGTTTAAGCCTGAACGTAAAGAAACACGAAAAAAATAACTTTCCCATCTCTAGGAAAGGAAGCACACGGAAAAATCACCCCCCAATCTCACAGACAGCTCTGGAGTTGGACAATGAGACAAAACAGAATCACAGAATCATAGAATGGCTGGAGCTGGAAGGGACCTTAAAGATCATCAAGTTCCAACCCCCCTGCTGAAAATGTGATGTAGGAAAACTCCGTATTTCATCCTTTGCTCTCAGTAAAACTGCAGCATTAATGTTTTTCAAGAGAAAGCTGGCTGCACTATGTGATAGCTGCTGAAGCACTAATGAATAATAATAAAAAGAAAGGACTCAGAGGTTCAGTTTATCTAGAAAATGGATTTTGCATTTGGACAGAGGTTCATTTTATCCATAAAGCATTCAAAGAACATGGCCCACAAACCCCACACTGGGAATAGAAAACTTCAAGGGCAGAGCAAAACTGAGTCTGTGGCAGACAGGATTCTGTAAATTCACTAAAAAGTGGAACCTATTGACCTGCCACCCACAGCCCAACTTCTCATCAACGTGAAATACATCCTGGAAATCTGAATTACTACAGCCCATGGGCCAGTGCCAATTACAGCAATGACTCCAAGGTTTTCCACAGAACTCCCAGCATCTCCACTTCACGGGACAGACTAGATGAGACCATGCATCCGTACCATGATAAACCCTTTGACAGGTTTTTTTCCCCACTGCACTCCCGAGAAAACCCAAGAGAACGAAACCCCAAACCACGCTACATTCTTCATGCAGAGGAGGATGTGCAATCCTCAAAATATTTCTGAAGCCCACACAGCTCAATTGTTTGTATTAACAGAAACAACCCCAATGGACTCATTTCCCTCTTGCTGCTGTTACTCAAGAAGTGTCCTTTATTGGCTCCTGAAAAGGAACTGGAGGCAGCATTTTAGCAAGTGACTTAAACCAGTCCGGTATAAACACACCTCATCTGTTCAGCAAAATCAATCTCTTCCCCATTTCCAAGAGCCTCTTCAATAAGCCAACACCCATTTCAAGGGGCACATGTGTGATTTCACAGGTTACCAAGTTATTCCAGTTCTCAGGAGCGATGCAAAGGCAGAGTGAAGTCACTGCCCAGACTAAAGAACCGTAAGTAACAAATTCAGACACAACCCCTTTCTCAACTGAGTGTGAAATTCCCACCCAGGTATTCCACTGCATTTTGCACACCAGCTGGAGAGTAAACCTAAAGCTTTTATGTTTCAGTTTCCCTTCCCACAGAAGAAAGGGAACTGGGCGCCCTGCGACCATTAAACCTTTACCTTAAGACCTACAGTCTGTGCTGGGGGAAAACTCTGTTACGCTACTTTCTTCCAAGTTTCCCCAAACTCCTAGTTTACAACAAGTAATGGGAAAGCCAATGAAACACCTGACAATTTCCCTGCTGATTCTGAAAGGTGACAATACAATTAAACCTGGCAAACTTTGACTCAACTATACCATCAAGAAGTACCTCGGAGCAGAATTCCCCATCTGTGCTTCTACCAGCTACGCTGGCAGGAGCAACATCAGGAATACTGGTGCAAATACCCATTTTATCCAGTGGTTGTTGAGAACGATCACTGAAAACGGGTATAGATTAAGAAGAAGAAGAAAAAAAACCTTTATAAGTTGACAGCCTGTCTATTACAAGCAACAGCCACTTTTTCCACCTTGCTGAGGATCCCTCCGGCCTGGCCTTGCTCCGGGGTCCGGGAAGGCGCCATCGGGGTCTCCGGGGCGGTGTCAACAGCCGGGACCCGGGCAGTCGCCCCAGCTCGGAGACCCCCAGCATTGCCCCGACCTTCCCACCGCCGCCACCTCCCACCGGGGCGGGCAGATCTCCCGGAAGAGAGATTTTTTGGCCGCTTCTCCGGCCTGGAGTATCCCCCGCACCTCACCCCGGCCCGGGGAGAGGCCTGTCGCCCGCCTCACCTCCTCGCTCTCCCCTCGGGAGCCGGCTGCCAGGCGGGAGACGCTCTCCAGCACCTCACAGAACTGCTCCAGGCTGACGGCCTCGTCGCCGCGGCTGAGGCGCTCTTCCAGCCAGCGCACCAGCGTGCTGTGGTGCCGAGACACCAACGACTCCGGCAACGCCGCTTCCCTCAAGCGGGCCGTGGCNCCCGCCCCCGCAATAGCAGCGCGGCGCGACACTCCGCCGTAAAGCACACACCCACGGGCGCCGCGCCGCCACGCTGCCGCCCGGCGAGGAAAAACGTCGTGAAAAGGCGTCGTGTGCGTGGCTTCATGTGGTGGCGGGGCGCGGTGGCGGCGCTGGTGTGCCTGGGGGCGGCCTGCCTGCTGGGTCGCGGGTTCGAGCCCCGCTCCTGGCTGCTGTCGG
>VXBW01008058.1:311463-351006 GCA_013400375.1 Thinocorus orbignyianus | reverse complement strand
CGCCGAGCTGGCCCGGTACCGGGGAGCGGAGGGAGAGCCCGGGCTCTACCTCGCCGTGCTGGGCCGCGTCTTCGACGTGGAGCGCGGCCGCAAGCACTATGGCCCCGGCGGCGCCTACAGCGGCCTCGCAGGTAGCGCCTGATGAGTGGCGGGGGTTCGGGGCTCGGTGGGGCCTGAACAGGGCACGGAGGGGGTTGACGGGGATTGGAGGGCCCTGACAAGGCTCGGAGGGAGCTGGCAGGGCCTAATGGGTCTTGGTGGGGCTCGGAGAGGGCTGACAGGGGCCAGGGGTGTCTAACGGGGCTCACAGGGGCCTGGCAGAGCCTAATGGGCTCTTGACAGGGCCCAGTGGGGTCTGACGGGGCTTGGAGGGACCTGACGTGGCTCGGAGAGGGCTGGCAGGGCCCAGTGGGGTCCTGGCGGGGCCTAATGGGGTCTTGATGGGACTTGGAGGGGCATGGCAGGGCCTAATGGGGTCTTGGCAGGGCCTAGTGGAGTCTGACGGGGCTTGGAGGGGCCTGACAGGGTTCGGGGGGTCTCAACAGGGCCCAATGGGGTCTTGACGGGGCTTGCTGGGGCCTGACAGGGCTTAGGGAGGTGCTGGCAAGGCCCGGGATCACGGCCACTCTGGGGGTCTCACAGGGAGAGATGCCAGCAGAGCTTTTGCCACCGGTGACTTCACGCCAGCGGGGCTGGTGGACGACGTCTCGGCACTGTCACCGGGTGAGCTGCTCGCCATCCTGAGCTGGCTGTCCTTCTACCGTGACAATTACGAGGCTGTAGGTGAGCGGTCCTGGCAAAGGAAAGGGGGCAGGCGGGCGAGGGTGGGCCTGTGGCCGGGGCAGGTTGGGAGGCAGCGCTGCCCAGGGCTGGGTTTCCTCCACAAGGTGTTGGCCATGGTGAGGGTCTATCCCCTTGCACCACTGGAGACTGGAACCTGTGAGCAACCAGCAGGAGCTGCTGCTAAATCAGACTGAGTGTGAGGTCTGCTTTCCTCTAAGGCTTTCCTCTGCCCTGCTTTTCTTCCTCTGGGCTGAGCAGAAGGCCTGGGGTCAGTGCTGCCAGGAGAGGACTCGGGAGACTGTAGGAGCTGCAGTGCAAGGAAACTGTTTTGAGGAATGAGGTGCCCGGTCGGGAAGGACTTCAGGGGTCTGCCACTGAAAGTGGCATTGCCTTTCACGGTCTTTAATGAGTCTGTGCCTAAACTTGTCCTGCATGAATGTATTAACCCGAGTAAATACAGCAGCATGATGGAAGAATGGACAGGATGTAGGCTCAGTTTGGTTTTAAAATTGAACCATGGTGAGATCCTCCTTTTTTTTCTTTCTTTAAATAAGAAATTAAAAAAAAAAACCAACAACCACAACAATACCCAGAACTATTCATTTTCCTTGCCTGGAAACACTGGTTTTAATTGATCTTCTCTCCCAGGGAAGCTGGTGGGCAGATTCTATGATGAGAATGGGGCACCAACAGAAGCCTTAAGGCAAGCGGAGGCTGCGATTGAGGAAGCTCTGAAGTTCCAAGCAGAAAATGAGCAGAGGAGGCAGCAGTTCCCACCCTGCAACTCTGAATGGAGCTCTGCTAAGGGCAGCAGGTTCTGGTGCTCCAGACAGAGGTAAACACTCCCCTCCTGCCATCATGCTTGGACCCCCTGGAGCAGAGCATTTCTGCTCCTTTTTTTGGAATCCCAGAGCTTTGTCATTGCCTCTCTTGTCCGCGTTCTTCAGCCTGTGGCTGCTGTGAGAACTGGAGTTCTTAGATTTTCTCTGCCAGTCCAGCAACTCCAGCCAGTCTGGGGTTGCACAGGGGTGTAGGCTGGGCTTCTGGAAGGGTTTTCCAGCGTCAGGTAGAGGAGGTGAACTCTGCTCACTGATCCGCTGAGCAGCTAAAGGGAAAACAAGGTTTCATCCCAATTGTTACATTTTTTAGGAACCTTATTTCTAAGGCTAAATCTCTTCTTTCACACTGGAGTCAAATTCGGGTTTCAGAATGTGCCCCACGTGCACGCACTGCTCCTGTTCTCAGGAAAACGGGACAGAAATCCCACTAGGGCCGTCTGCTGCGTTTGAGCAGCTTTTCTCCCCTCTTGGGAATACAGGGATTAGCTCCTGTTTTTCAGACAGTTTCACAGCCTGTCTCACAGGCTACTGCCACAGCAGTTCCTGCTTAAAACCACGTAAAAATGAGGTTAAGCTTTGAATAGTCATTTCCTATTTGGCCTGTTTAATCGTATTGCCCTCTCAGTTTAGGGACCAGTTTATTTGAAGATGATATAATTGCACAGACCACATTGCAAAATGCTCAGGCTTCATTTTGGTACAGCAGCAGCGCTGCATTCCTTGGGGAATCCGTTCCTTTGCGTGAAGGAGCTCGGGTGCAGCCTTGGGGCTGGGTTTTCTCTGGCAATTGCTTGTGTAAGAGTTTATAGGCTTAAAAAAACCCGCAGTAGTTAGGGGAACAGGCAGGATTTGACCCATAAAGAGACACTGTGAAGTAGCTGTGGAAGTACTTGAGACTTTTTTGGAGGTTTTTTTTTGCCCTAATTCTCAAAATCACCATGTTCAGTCATGGCAGAGAAGGCGGCGTGTGATTATCTGTGAGCAGTTGGCTCCCCCCAGAAAAGGCATTTTGCCATTAGACACACCGTGCTACAAAAAGCTGTGAGTCTTTTTCCAGCAACAGAAACGTGGGAAGCAGAAGTTGGTTGCTCCCAGAAGGGTAAAAGCCTGTGGCAGCACTGATCAAACCAGGTTCCGGCCTGAGGTTTCTGAAGCACAGCCAATAAAAGGTATCAGAAAGCTGGGAGATGATGGCTGTTGGGAGCAAAGTCCTCAGCGAGTGTATTGTTAGTTCTGACTCCCCCAGATTGCCTTGGATTTTATCTAAAGAGCCTGGATTCACTGGAAGCATTGCATTGTAATTGGTTTTCATTTTCCATTTGCAGCGGGGGAGTGAGCAGAGACTGGGCTGGAGTCCCTCGGAAGCTGTACCAGCCTGGTTCCAGGGGGAGTCACTGCGTGTGCGTCAGGACTACAGGTCCCCCGTGGGGCCAGCAGGCTTCCACCCAGCACCTCGACAGGGGGGACCTGGATAACCCTCACCTGGAGGAGTACGAGGGTTGCCCCCCGCTTGCCCAGCAGTGTGTCCTCACGGGGGCATAGAGTCCTGTGCTTCGGGTGGGCAGGTCCAGCTTCATTCCCTTCTGTCTGTGCAAAAGGAGCAGCAACAATTCCATGTGACTCTTTTTTTTAGTATGTGGAGATAGAGATGAGCTAAGGAGGAAATGCTTTAGCCAAGTTAGTGGCTAAAATATCAGCACTGGGATGCTTGCTTTCTTAGTGCTTTGTTCCTGTGCTGGTTTTACACCTGGCAACAAACCAAAAGATGCACACACAGCCTGAATTATATTTAAAAACTGAATTCTTGTGCAGGTGGGAAATAGATGCTTGTGTGCACGGGGGTGTTTTAAGGCAGTGAGTGCAAGAACTGCTGCAGTGTCTCCCTCCTCAATTCACGCTCACTCCTCCAGTCCTTGAACTCTGCTCTTGTGCTGATGCCCCTTCCCGGGCACCCCGTTTACTCCCTGGAGTTTAAAGGTAGAAGCAAGAAGTGTGATTTTTCTCCTACAAGTAAGGTACGTGGTATCTAGGAACTTGGGCAGTTTAGTTATACACAAACTTTGTTTATCAAATCATTGGAGCGCAGAAGGCAAAGGTCGCAGCTGTATTTCCTCATTTGGTCTTTGTATTAGATACCGTGCAAGGAGGATACTGGAAGCCTCCTATGGGATCATTGTTTTATATCAGCCTCACCATCCTGCTCCTCTGATTCATTACTTTCAAACTACCCAGGATACCCCGTATCCCGGGCTGCAGCAAAAGCAGTGGGACCAGCAGGTCATGGGAGGTGATTCTCCCCCTCTGCTCTGTGCTTGTGAGACCACCTGGAGTCCTGTGTCCAGCTCTGGAGTCCTNCTTGGAGCAACCTGGTCTGGTGGGAGGTGTCCCTGCCCAGGGCAGGGGGGTTGGAACTGGATGATCTTTAAGGTCCCTTCCAATTCTAACCAGTCTGTGATTCTTCTGCCTGTTTTAAACAGGCAGTAACAGAAGCTGCGCAGCAACACGATCATCCTGCTGTAACCTACCTCCTGTCTCCACCCTGGTGTCTCAGCTCCCATCTGGTGCATGTCCAGCAAACGATAAGCTGAGGCTGGATGTCTCCTCCCAGGGCCCAGCTTCCCTCAAGACTCTACATGTGACTCTCAGACAGGGGCAGGTGATGAAGTTCTTCCCTGTGAGAGTGGTGAGGCACTGGAACAGGTTGCCCAGGGAAGTTCTTGATGCCCCATCCCTGGAAGTGTTTAAGGCCAGGCTGGATGGGGCTTGGAACAACCTGCTCTAGGGAGAGGTGCCCCTGCCCATGGCAGGGGGGTTGGAACTTGATGATCTTTAAGGTCCCTTCCAACTCTGACCATTCTATGACCATTTCTGTGCAGGGCTGGAAAGGGACAAGGGAAATACCTGTGTAGGGTCTAGGTGTGATAAAACCCCACACCCCAGGAAGCAGTTGCTGGTTTTTGTGGACTCTCCTATTAGAATAATTCAGTTTCAGCCTGGAGAGAGATGCAGAGGTTACAGGGAGCCCAGCAGCGGCACAGATCCGTGCTCAGGTCCTTTCCTTAAGGCAGCTGCCACCTGTGTATGAAGAGCAGGGAGGGATTTATAAACTCCGTAGTTCTGAGCTACTACCACCTCTAAGGGAAGTTCCACAAAGCTTAGTTAATAACATTATTAACTAACAACAAGCTATTAGTAACTAGTGAGATGAGGGGAGGCCTGAGGAAGCAGGAGCAATGACTTTACTGCGGTGACAGCAGGACACGGGACAGCGTTTCCCACCCAGGACGTTGAGCTGCAGCTCCCATGGGCAGGACCCACACAGCAATTTCAACCTGTACGTGATTATTGTGATAAATGTGTGGTTATCTCGTTTGGTTTGGTTTGTTTTTTCTAACCTGGCTCTGTTGGGTTTTTATTCCACCACTATCTTGGAGACAAGCCCTCCGAGGCACTTCCACACAGCTGTGCCAGCTCTGGCTGGGTCAGCAGTGGCACTTGTAGGTATGGCTGACTAGCAAGTTCCACAAAGCTTAGAGAGGACTGAAGCCCCCTTTGAGGTTGCCTTGGGCTACTCATCCCACACCCATCCTAACCCCACAGCCATGGAAAACCTGCAGGGAAGAGCTGTGAAGCAGTGCCCTCCTGGCTCTGCAACTTGGTGGCCATTATCATGTATTACTTGCTTTGGGACTCATCTCCTTTAACAAGAACTTGCACTTAGAAGCCCACCCATTCCCTAAAATCATCAGCCAGTGTCTTTAAAAGTTGCAGCAAATTCCAGATTATTATTAATTCCAGATGGTTATTCCATAGTTTAGTGCTTGGAAATACTGAGGGGGAGGTTTTTCTTGCACTAGGAATAAGTCATCTCTTGAAGCAGAGACTCCTTCACTGACCCAAACTGTTCCAAGATGACCTTGTTTCTACTCCAGGAGCCGTTTTGTCCATCCATCCCATGATGGGAAAGGGTGGAGAGAAAACCAGTGACAGTTACACGGGTCACCGTAGACAGTGCTCTAATGAAGCTCAGAATTCAGCTGTAGTTTAGGAAGTTTTAGTAAGTTTTATTAATAAAAGACTACCGTGGCACAGTCTCACCCAGACATTTGGGTTGGCTTTGCTATTGCACTGGAGCTGCCCCTCCCCTGCAGTGAAGCTGCAGCAGGCTCAGGTTCCTCCAGGAGGCCACGCTGCCCACCAGGGTACAGATGAAGGCTCAGCTTCTCCCCAGCTGAGCTGAGAACTGGTTTGGATCATGAACCAGCTCTGGCCTGGAGAAAGGGATTTTGTTCATAAGAATGACTATAGCTCAGTCTCACATAAGGCATTTCAGATGAATACGGGATAAACACCAGAGCCTGGCAGCCGGAATAACAGTCAGAGCGATCCCACATTAAACCAAATACCTGGAATAATTTCAGAGCAAAGAATAAAGCCATCCCACCCAATTGAGTGTTCGATCCCTGGTTTCCCTTGTGGCTTGTAAAGGCCAGCCTGGAGAGGGGCAGAAGATCCTTCCTTAACAAGGTTCCCACCTCACGCTGCATTATCTAGTTATGCATTTTATTACAAGTAGAATCATTACACAACAGAGTAATGCAGGTTGGAAAAATACAGTTTTACAATGACTCCAGACAGACACAGCAGCTAAAATGCCGTTGTTCTAAGACTCCCTGTTCTATTCCTCAGAGGGGAGGAGAAGCTTCAGAGTTATTTTTCATCACTCGTACAAGCTTTGATTTTTCAGTACCCAACTCTGCTGGTTACGGAAAAAGAGGACTTGCCTGTTAACATTGGATCTACAGCAAACCCCAGCCTTGGCCTCCCAAATTGTTACCTGTTAATTTCTAAGCACTAAGTGAGGAGTTGGACAAGCCCTGGGTCTCCATCCCGGGAAGTTGTTAAGGCATCTGTCAGTTTTTCCTGTTAGTACCTTCAACACCAACATTCTCACTCCACATAACGGTGTGAACCAGCAACTACACCTTTTTCCAGATCCACAGATTAAAACAAAACAAAACAAAACAAAACAAAACCAAAAAAAACCCTAAGCCAGACCACATTTTGTGCTTGTGGAAGAGTGTGGGATGACTGCAATCAACAGGAATCCAGGCTGGGAATAAAGCGCTACAGTCGGAGCCACTGCAGGGAGCCCAGCCTGATGCCTGGTGCAACAGCAAAAAAAAAAACCCCAGAAGTTGTTTTTCCACACACCCTTTTGTTCCTCAAATTAATAGATAGGAGTGAAAAGACAGCAGGGGCAGGAGAGGGGAGGGTTTTGGTCCCAACTGTAATATGCTACGAAAAGGATTATGGAATTAGAAATGTGTTGACCACCACTACGCTGGTAGTGCCTCCATTCACATTTGTCCCCTGAAGCGGAGCGTTGCCAGCAAAACTCCCCCAAAAACCAGCAGAGATGAGAGAATTCAGAGCAATTCTGGAAAGAGGGCAGCAGAGCCTGGCCCCCACCAGTTGTTTGAGGGGAAAAAAAAAAAATCAGCCTCTTTAGTTGAAGCATTAGAGAAGAACTTGGGGTTTAGTTGAAGCTGTGAGCTTTTCCCCTTGAACTCTGGCAGGAACCTATTTAGTGTTGGCTGGAAGGAAAGTTCTCTCCAAGGCACTTTAAAATGATCAAATTTGCTGAATTCAGTTGCTTTACATTTCACACTTCAGGCTGTACATTTAGTTCGTCAATAATTTTCCTTTCAGACCTCAGTAAGAAACCTGGTGCAGCACTGGCTGTACACAGCAAACCAGGAGCGTTACACACAGCTTCCCATTTAGGCAGCTCTAATTAATATTCTAATTTTATAAAGAGCAACTAGCCAGCCTTAAACCTGCCCGTCACTTGAACTGAATTTTCACAAGATCTACTTTTTTCATCATTTAAAAGGTTGCTGATTCTGTTAGAAGCGAGCTCCCTATTCACTTGCCCCCTCCAGAGAAATCACTGACAAAGGGACATGTAAAAGCTTTCAGCAGTGACATCTTGTGCAGTTTTCCATTTAGAAGTCCACAGGCTGTGGCCTTGGAAAAAAACCCCACTCCTCTACCACTATCCTTCCGTATCCTGAGCACACACTCACCACTCCTTAGTTCCAAACAGAGAGGAAAGTCAACATGATTCCATGGGATCCACTACAGTTAACACTTCTGTCACCAAACACACTTTTTCTTCATCATTATCTTTCACTGCTCGAGACTCACGGCCAGTGATGCTCCCAAACATCCAGCCCACTGCTTTCTGAAGTACAGAGTTTTCCATCATCTATTTCACTCAAAAAAACCCCCAAACTGTAGTTAAACACTTCAGATGTGATTATTTTCCACCCATTCACCTAGAACATAAACGCCAGAGATGCACCCTTTGCATTAACTGTGTGCCAGAGCCCGGCCGTGTCACCCAGGGCATCCTGTAGCAACACGACGGCAGCAGCCACTAAACAGTCAGGCAAAATTTGTATTAATCATCCATTATTCTCCTCTAGTGTTACAAGGGTGAGATTCCAGTTATAATGTACTCATATTGGAAGCTCAAAGTGCAGATCAAGTGAGACTTGATGTGAAATTCACCGTGCAAATGTCAGCAGTTACACCCTCTCCCATCCTTTTCTTGTACAAGCTCGAGAAAACACCTTAAGCAAGTCTTTCAGAAGCAGCAGCAGCAGCAGCCTGGTTCACCATCACATCTTACTCTGAGACTGACACATCACGGTTAAAAGCAGGGTAACGTGTCACCAACTTGTCCATCCTGTACACTGGGGATAACAGTCATCAAATAAACACACACCAGCTCACGGAGCAGAGCTGAGGAATGCTGAGCTGAGTCTAAACTAGATTCACCTCTTAGGATGAAAATAGCCTTAACGTGGTAGTTTTGCTCAAATACATGATTTTTCTCCTCACTGAAGCCTTTGCCTACCAAACCATAACTGTGTCTGTCAGCAGTTTATTTCCTGTTTACTTAGACAACGTGGTGGTGGATTTTTGCTGATTCAGCATGTTTAAGAGAGCACGACCAACCTAGATTAAGATACTGCATTTCATCCAGATGCCTGGCACCCCTCTGCCAGTCCAGAATCCATTCTCCAAGGCCAGGGGCTTCATGTTAACGTGAAGCCTCCAAACACACTCCCACTCCCCAGTGATCCTGCTGTAACTGGTCCCAGTTCAACACCTAGAGATGCAGCACACTTTATATACTGGTAGGGTCACCGCCTCTCCTGCAGCAGTTCACCAGGGTCTTTAAACCCCAGGAAAGTGCTACTGTCCCTCATGGGATCCATAATGCACTTCAGCATTTATTGCTGTATTGCCAGTGAGATTATTCACACCCAGGTTTAGTGTTTCTCCTTGTACCAAACACTC
This sequence comes from Thinocorus orbignyianus, assembly GCA_013400375.1. NCBI lineage: Eukaryota > Metazoa > Chordata > Aves > Ciconiiformes > Thinocoridae > Thinocorus > Thinocorus orbignyianus. The sequence continues at coordinate 342,013 of VXBW01008058.1, read as the reverse complement.
CGGCCTTTCAGCACGCTTCTGGTCACTCACACATGAGCTGGAAGGACTAGAAAGGTAAATGCAAACGTGCAACGAAGACTTGAACATCTCTGGCAGGTACAAGCAAGAGTATTCACCAGCTAAAGCAACCCTGCACTTCTCTTGAACATGCTAAAGCGAATGAGACGTTTACTGAGGAGGTATCAAGAGGTGGGTCTGCAATTCTGACTGCTTTGCATCAGATGTTGTAAAGCTTTCTTGGTTTAAGGCCACAATTCTCCAGCTACACTTAGAACTAACCTCTGGTTTTGAAGAGCTTCTTGAAATGAACAGTGGTTGCAACAGCTCAGTCTAGCTTCACGAGAAGTCTTCTCTAGAGAAAGGGAACGTTTATCTTTTAAGACAAAACAAAAAAGGATACCTGGTTACCCTGAAACTTAACGCCGTCTCCACCAAGCAGCCTGAAAGCCCCAGGACTTCACAGAGTTGCTCGGTGCGAAGCACCATGTCAAGGACAGACCTGTTTTACCTCGATTCAAACACCAGCCTCACAGTTTTCACTTCCATACCCCACTGCTACTAGAAGAGGGTCCAAATTCTTTTGTCACTTGGTTTCATGGATCCATTCGAATTCCTAGTGAAGTCTATCACAGCCCGATACGTTTACAGTCATACAAAGTCATTTATACCAGAATATATCATAACAGGGTCCTTAATTAGTTCAGTCTATTGCAGAAGACATATATAGGCCTCCTCTTCCCTATCCAGAGGGCTTGTAAGCAGAGCTGCTGTCGGGAGCACTGACGGGGAATCCCTTTACTTCCACAGGGTACTAGGAGACTCCTCCCAGAGTCAGGACATCAAAGCAGATGTTGCAAACTCGCACAGGCTTGTTCAGATCAAATTTTATGATAGGAATTTCCTTTGTTGAGCACTTATGGCAGAGCAGGCGTCCACAGTGTCGGCTGTTGATAGAAGAGGAGGGGGGAAAAAGTGAGTTCACTCAGTGACCACCATGGTATCACTGTCTGGCATTTTTCATCGATGCCAGGATCACTAGAAAGGTTCAGTTGCAGTTGAAATGCTACATTTTTCTTCTCTCTCTCATGTAATAACGGGATACTAATGCCTAAAACCACGTGCTGCCTCTAAACCAGTCAGTCACCCAGCACTATAACTGATGCATGTGCTGTTTCTCTGGAACTCTGGGCAGTCTTAGCTGCACTAAGAAAAATAAGTCTTAAACTTCCATCTAACCCAGTGTATTTTGTCTAAGTTCAGACAGGTTAAGAAAAGGCTACTCCTCTTGTCTCTGCAAGAGCAACTTAAATCAGCATCTTCAGTCATTTCCACATTACAAACAACACCCCTAACCCTGGCTGGCAGAGACTGCCCAAATCTGTTGCCCATTTTCAGGGCAAGTCAGCCCCACCACTGAAAGCAGGTACCAAATCCTCTATTTCACCACTGGAACTGTGATGTGATTTCTAATATTCTCACTCGTTGGAAATAAAATGCACAAACAGCTTAAAATACAACTTTAGTCAGATGAGAAGTTACTAATCTAGGACATGGAATGTTTCAGCTGGATTATGGTAATACGGAAGTTTCCTAAACAACCAGAAGGAACAAGCCTGGCTACATTTGGGAAAGGAATCCATTTCCTTGTGAGCACAGCAAGATGTGTCATTACCAGTGATGCTTTCTTGTCGTGACTCCAAATTTGGCAGTGCATTCATAGCAGTTGGAGCCATCACACCAGGGAGGTTCTTTTGTCAGCATATCTGTTGGAGGCAAAAACATAAAGGGAAAACGGGCTCAGAGACTTCTTGAGTACACTGGAACATCAAGGAGGCTGTTTCTAGTTTTAGGTTGCACCCAGTGTCACTGATTTAACTGCTCCTGCAGTAGCTGCAGCCTTTTTTGTAGAAAATGCAATGGCTGATGAATATCTTTTTTTAGAGATTTAGATGAGATATTAGGAAGAAGTTCTTTCCTGTGAGGGTGCTGAGGCACTGGAACAGGTTGCCCAGGGATGTTGTTGATGCCCCATCCCTGGAAGTGTTTAAGGCCAGGCTGGATGGGGCTTTGAGCAACCTGCTCTTGGGAGAGGTGTCCCTGCCCACGGCAGGGGGGTTGGAACTTGATGATCTCTATGGTCCCTTCCAACTCTGACCATTCTATGATTCTATGATTATCTACAACAGCTATATAGCACAAGTTAAAAAGCAGCGTCTAGATCTTATCAGACTATGACACCAGCCAGGAGCCTCCACATCTATCCTTGGAGGAAAAGGAATTATTTGCTAAGTCTGCACTGTGCAACTCTTCAGTTGATCATGGGAAAAATTAGTATTTTCATGCTCCATTTAAAGTAGGAGAATATTCAGAGGTTCATCCCCTCTGGGATTACTGCCATCTAAGCCTAGAGATCTTTCCTCCACCAAAGTATCTCAGCAGAATAAGCTAAAAGCCTTTTCCAGCTGTGAGCAGCAGTACTCACCTAGCAATCTAAAGAGAAGCTGTTTTGTAGCAACTTGGTAGTTGAAGATATTGACTCCTTGGTTATTGTTCACTCCAAGGCGAGCCCCAGCTCTCACTATTGCACGACACAAGTTAGCGTTTCCCTTCATGTAAGCCAAGAGGAGCACTGAAAAAGAAAAACCAGATACCTCATTGCTCACAGAGTGGTAGGTCTTGTGTTACACTCAGTCCAGAGCAGGATCTTTAGTTCTTTTAAGCTCCCATGTAAAGTCAGTATTTAAGATAGTACTGCTAATTATTCCAGATTTAAGAGCAATTCGAGTCACTTTCAAGTTTAGCAGCTGTTGGATCTCACCTACCTGTGTTTCCTTCAGCATCAGGCTTGTCCAGAGGGTACTCTGGCATACACTCCAAGAAGAGGTCACAGATGGCTGCTGCATTATCTTTCCCATATTGTCCCAAAATATGCATTGGTGACTGGCCTCTGGGGAAAAAAGAGAGTTTTCCACCCCAATCAAAGCCTGCTTGCTGCTAGAGTTACTCATCCAACTCATTTTTTTTTCAACTTAGGTGTACCATTGTTTCAGTCTGAAGCAAAGTAACTCAGCAGATCACACACAACTGCCTATTTCAACTCCCTTTTCTTGGTATACATGATTCCCAGACAATTTAGACACAGCTTGCTCTGCACATTTCACTGTAAAATTAGTGTGCAAGTACTATAATCCAAGCCAAATCTTTGTGGTTTTTTTATCTAGTCATACCAGCACATATTTTTAAAATACACTGTGGTTCTTTTAGTCTGTTAAAGACTATACTAATTACCTAATGTTAAAGGCTTCTGCATCTACATTGCACTCTGTGAGGAGGACCCGGATATTGTTTAGACGGCCATGCATCACTGCCAGATGGAGAGCTGAAAAGCAGAAGAGAAGCTTCAAGAATCTGAAGTAATTGATGTCAGCAATAATTACAGCCCAATAACATTAAGCACTCCCCTTCCACTTTTCCCCCACCTTCTCTCTCCAAAACTCCTCCTGCCAGCTTTGATTTCTTGGACTTTCCTTCTCCTTTTCATCTTTGAAGGGCGAGCCCATTCAGTGGGCTATCCCTACCACTAAGGGATACTGTTATCATCAACAGATCTACTGAAGTGTTTACATCTAACATAAGTCTGTAGAAGTTTACCGTTATTTCCATTTTCATCTACAGCCGCAAAGTCTACCCCATTCTCCAGAAGGACTGAACAAATTGTGGGCAAATCCTGCTGGGCTGCTAAGTGAAGAGCAGTCTGACGATGCTTGGTCAGTTCATTCACCTGGGCACCTGCAAGCAACTGTCAAGATGCAAGAAGGAATACGTTTAAAGACATTTCCAAGGGCTATCAGCCAACAGTTTACTTCTGCAAATGAAGCACACAAGACTCCATCGTACAGAGATACTTGTAGGACTCCAAAATATACAAAATGCTCTCACTGCTGAGCTGCTGCAACTTGTGTTCACGTTCAAATCTGCAGGAAGTGGAAGGTAAAGTTCTTCCTTTAAAGTGAGCGATGTTACTTAGTGATTGCTGCAGATCAGACATGCTCACACAAAGGCTACTGATACAGCTCAGCCAACGGTACCAGCTCAGGGAACTTTAGATACTAGGAGGAAATTCTCAGATTTGCATAATCTAAATCAGTTCTGCTTCAGAAAAAGCGGTATCACCTTCAGCTGCTTTCTCCAGCCTACAGGTAACACGCATTAAGGCAGAATGTGGTGGGGGTTTTTTGTTTTGTTTTGGTTTGCTTGGTTTTTTTAAGTAGAGGAAGAGTGACTCTCCAAGTAACATACCAGGTTACGCACGATGATCTCTGAGCCAGCCTGGACAGCCAGGTGGAGAGGTGTTAGTTTGGAAGCATCCTGGACCCGGGAGTTCACGTTAGCCTGTACACTTATCAGGAACAGCACACTCTCAATATCCGAGTTCTGGACAGCTACATGTAGGAAATTCCGACCTTTATTATCAACCTGTAGCAGAAAGCATGTGAAATGAAATCTAGTATTTCTGGAGAACTGCAAGTTGTTACAAGCAGGACATATTTTCACTAAGAGATACTTGCTCCCTCCACTTGAAGTGAGCTGCAGAGCTGTCTCGTTCCTTTCACTGCTTGACATTAGAGACTTATTTGATAGATGTGACTATCCAGTGACTGAACCAAGGGATTTTCATCTGCAGCTGCTCTCTCCAGCCTGCCTCAGACTACTTCATAACCTTGTCATTTCTTGACCACACTCTGAAGAGCATTATGACAGACAAGAGGTTAATGGCTGTTGTAGTAAGTACTGAGCAGCAGTTAATGATAAACTCATTTCAGTGAAACAAACTTGAGTCAACCCGGCAGTTACCACTGGAGAAACAAGCAACGTGCAATCCTGCCACAGTGATGCAAAGCACATTGATTTTTTGGCTTCACACCAAGTGCACATTGTTCTTCATCTTTGCCTTGAAGTTGATGTTAAAGCATATTTAAAGCCAGTTGTTTTTCTAACCACGTTTTAGATGTATTACAAGAGCTCACTGAATGCTCAAATACTTTACTAGTGATTAAACTTACACAGGGTAGAAAGAAACTCCTGAACAGCTGCCCAAGTGACACAGCAGAAGCCTGAAGATACCTTTGGAAGTTTCATAGTTCAGCAGTGCAGCATAGCACCTATTAGGCAGTTATTTTAGGTCAGGGTTTCCATTTTGGATAGCTTTAGGAAAGCTAGGGAATAGATTCTTTTTCTACTAGCCCAGCATAAGCCAAGAGTAGAGTTAGAACTGTCTCCTTACACGCCTGTTCCTCAATTTAGCACTGACAAGATGAGATAAAGTTTGATGAGACACTTGATGTTCTTACTCATACATCACACGTACACACCTACAGTTTCCTAATAAATCCTGCTACAGAAAACTGGCATCTGGCAAATGTCATTGCATGTAAAGCTGCAAAAGGAGAAAGAATTTGCTTGTGGAACACTGGTTAGCACAGACTAGCGCAGTCAGACCACCAGCACGCTCTGAATCCTCCCCCCTTACCTGCTCAGCAGCTCCGGGCTCCCTCTTCAGAATTGCTTCAGCTGCTTTGTTATTTTTATACGTCATAGCACAAGCAAAGGGGGTCATTCCTTGCCTGTCACGAACATTCAGCTTAATATCTGGATGTGAAATCATAAGCTGAATGATAACATTATGCTGGTTGCTAATGGCAACGTGGATTGGAGTTCTTCCTTCTGCATCCTGGAAGGAAACCAGGAAGTTTGTTATATGAAGACACTGTCACACACAAATAATCTCCCTAACTCCGAAAAGCAGAAGCAGCTTTTTAGCCAAGTTCTGTGACAGAGCCAGCTGCCTTCAGCTGGGACACCAAACCAGTTGCAGCAAGAGCTCAAATCCACAGCACAAGGCAAGTGAGTCGGTACTTGTTTCTCCAAAGAGCTTGGCCTCAATCCTGTGCCAGAGCCATTTAAGCAGCTCAGAGTAATGTCTCCCATCTACTCAGACATTCTGGGGACAGAGATGAGCGCTTGAGAATGCTTTTAAAAGTAAAGTCAGTTTGAAGTATTTACTGTTAATACTTTATTAATAATTTGTAGAATTCAGTTTTTATCTGGAAGTTGTACAGGCTGCAGTACACAAACCTGAAGTACCATTTCCACAGGTTCAGCACTGCAGAGATTTCCCTAGGCTGGCTCTTGGGCATCAGAGCTGTTTTCTAGAAGCTAAACACATGGGACTTCCCTCACTGAAAACGTAACAGCATCAGGCATGCTTGTTTTGCAAATGGCATATTAAAGTCTAGCAAATTCAAATAGGGTGTTTAATCACTTGTCTCCATCAAGCAGCAGTTTACAGCCACAGCTGCTTTGTGACTGTGCTCTAGCATTCATTTTGATGTCATTTTCAATAGGATCAGGACCCAGAAATGTCCCGTATTCATTTCTTTTGTGCTGTTTGTCAAGCTTCTGTTTAAGGATTACTGTGTCATCAAAAATGAAATTAACTCATAGCTACATCACCTCAGTTTACTCAGTAACTGATGACAATTCCCAAAAATACTAACAAAGTAGAGTATTCTGGTGTTTCACACTACAGCTGATCTAATGATTAATTGCAGCAGATAACAGTCCTGCTCCTGCCTTTAATTCCCATTAGAGGCAGAAAAGTTGAATTCCAATCATTGCATCAGAAAACCAACATCACAAGAAGTTCTTTGTATCACTATTTTCCTACAATACAGTTTCCTTAATTTGAATTAAGCAATCATATGGGAAGGCAAACACTAGATTTGGTAACAAGGGACAGGAAAAAAAGGTAGAACTGCAGCCAGTCATAATTGGCTCAGCCTTAACAGAAGGATGTTCTTTTTCTTATCTAGCAAAATACACAGCTAAAGGGAAGTTTGTCCTCACTATATTGGAGGCAAAGAAATAGCTTTAAAGAAATTGCACACAATTTCTCTGCATACCTGAGCATTGACATTGGCACCAAATTCCAAAAGGCACTGGATCACCTCTTCTAGTCCCCAGCAGGCTGCCAGGTGTAGAGGTGTCTGTCCATCATGAGCTTCCTCTTCTCCTTCTCCATTTGGGCCTGGCTTTCTGGGACTATTCACATCACAACCACTAAAACAAACACAATACAATCAATTCATTATGTTTAATCCAGATTTCAACTGTTTCAAACCAAGGTCAGAAAGGTTCACAAGAGCTGATCCAGCAACCACTGACACATTCTACGTAAGCACAAGTTCCTGGATTTAGTTTGACTTTTGTCACCAAGAACATGATGCCAATATACATTACAGAATGTGTCAGATTAGTCAGACTTCCGTGAGTGCCATCCACCCACCAGAAGTCTAACGAAGCACATACCTGTTACTGGCTCAAACAAGCATTCAATTAATTTATGCCAGGAAAGTATGCACATGCACATTAGAAGGTTTGTATTTTAGAAGGGGAGCTGACCTGCGGATTAGAAAGCACGCTATTTGTTCACTGTTCTCATCAATAGCTCTGTGGAGAAGAGTTTGTAAGCAGCCACTTGGTCCTGACCCCCAACAGGTTGCATCACAGCCGTGCCTAACCTGGAAGGAGAAGCACAATGAGGCAGTGGTTTTGGTTTTTATGTCTCCAGCAGGGTCCTACTACTTTATATAGTCCCTGACTAGTGCTTCTGAAACATTAGCCCTTAGAGATAGAATTTGAGATGCCTTATCTATTTTTTGTGACAGTCACTGAACTTCAGGAAGCAACTTTGTCTTCTAGGACCGTATTTAATTAGCCGACTATGAATACTCAATTAGGTAGTGTTTGCTAACAATTTAGATATTCACTGATATACCCTGAACAGTGAGGTCTTAAGCCAGTCTGGGTAACAGCTACCTCCCTTTCAGCAACGACGAGCACCTTAAGAAAGTCAAGCAGCAGCAGGCATTGTCTGTGAAGGTCTGGCCCTTTACTTGCTTTCCTATACATTCCGCTAAATAGAAATAGCTTTTTCCAGGAACTGTATTTCTAATATTTGTATTCTACTAATGAAGCACTTACTCCAGCAATATAGCACTAAGTAAGACTTGGTTCACGCCACTACAAACTATTTACTAGGTTTATATGGGAACATTTTAAGTGCTGACTCCACAGTCTTATCCAATACTGTCACAAATGGCCAAGTAAAGTTGTTAGATGTATTTCTCAGCTCATCAGCACGGCTGTTAAGCAGCTGTCTCTAGTAGACAACAACCTGATATCAGAGACAAAGCTTTCAAATAACTACCTTATACAGGAGACATACAAAGATCTCCTAAGAAGTCTTCCGCTAAATCACTTAGAGATTAAATAGCCCTAAAAGTGAATATAAGCCTTTAAAGGACTTGATTGAACTTCACAATGCAGTAAGAGACACCACAGAGATATGGGTCTTCTGTGTAATGAGAGGCTTCCCTAATAAAACTGGTCTGGTTCACTATAGACTGATGTTTTTAGTAGATCCTTACTCTTTCCAAAATCAGGAATTCATATAGCACGCTCTATGCTTTTATTATAGTGGCTGCAAGAAATTTGCCTATACAGACTACAGTGTTTATAGACAATTTCCTATGAAAAGGAACTTCTATTGAAGAAAAACCTCTAGAAGTAAGATACTGATATAAAACCACTATGTTCTTCTCATGCACTGAATCTGGATGTGCTGATGAGCCCTTTGTTGCCAGCAAGACACACAGAAGTGAGACTAATTTAAGTCAACTGACAGGCTTACCAGAGTCGATGCGATATCTTCCAGGTTGTTTTCCAAGGCAAGCCATAAAGGAGGATTTCCTTTCTCGTCTGGCACAGACATGTCTGCTCCTCTGGTACAAATAGCATCAACCACAAGAGGGAGCTGGTTTTTTATAGCCAGCTGTAAGGCAGTCTCTCCATCCTGTGTTCTGCAATAGGTACAGTTTGAAGCATGTCACTACTGCTTTATGAAGTTAGGCCTCATGTTACAGTAGTTTATAGGCAGAGCCGAGGATTACATCCTCACCATGTGTATTTCTGCTGCAGTAAGACCATACCTCTACAGCTAAGCAAACAATTCATGTTAGTTTTTCATTACAGCCACGTAGTTTACCCTTCTTCCTCCCACCTTTAGTAGCAAGTGATTGATTTCTAAAGTTTGAAAAGCATGTGAGTGTTCTCAGCTCTGGGATACTGTCATTTCCTGAAGTGCTGCCATCATTTGAACAGAGCTCCTTCAGAGGAAGTCCAGCTGCCACAGAAGCAAACAGCTTTGTGGTAACACTTCAAAGCAACAGTTAGAAAAACACCAACTGTTAGAAAACTGAAGTCACAGCAGCAACATTAGGCACAGTTCGTACCCATGACAATCATTACAGTATAGCTCACAAATTTCAAAGACAGTCTGTCAGTCACGTAAGCAGGTAAATGTTTTGTTCTACCCAGTACAAACTTGTCCGCAAGACAGACAGGAGGCAAGTTCTATCACAATCCTGTTGCTGGAGCTACATCTGATTAGTTTAGACGGCAGAAGACATGCAGCTCCAACAAGGTTGGATAAGACTATAGAATTTAAGTACCACTACTCCAGGATTTGTGAATCTGCTACAGAGAATTCTGCTGAAAGTGGCACCTCCCTCCACAGTTTCAAGAGGAAGAACTGACCAATGGAGCTACATAAATGTCCAAGTTCACATATGCAATCCCTCAGCCGTAACAGGTGCCACAAAATCCAACAAATGCATTAACTACACACAAACCATGATCTGAAACCAACTTCAAGTCATTATATGAAGGCAGCCATCACTCCCCACTCCTAAATACGTACCCAGCTGAGTGCTGCAGGAGTTAAGACCTTACCTGACGTTGATATCTGCCTGGTGTTCCAGCAAGAAGAGCGCACTCTTACTGTCTTGCCTCTGGATTGCCATGTGGAGTAGGGTCTGCCCGTCTGACATGGTGTCGTTGATGGAGGCCCCAGACCCAAGCAGCTGGGCTGCTATTGTGTGCATGCCTGAAGAGTAAAAGCTCATTAGTATTTTATCTTCAGTTCTGTAAGAGAGACACACTGAAGATGAAAAGCTTGAAGCTTTATTTATTAGTTTTCAGCAATTACAGTAAGAGATGCACTGTTTCAATGCTAGAGCCTCTTAAAATTAACATACATGAGCTGAACCAACTCAGAACTCTACCCAGGTTCAATATTCAGTCATAGACTACCTAAATATTGATTACTGGTCTAGTTTAAAGACACAAGCATGGTCTGGTATACAGCAGAGCCTTCCCATTAGTTCTGCCAACTGTAGTAGCAGAGCCCTCCTTAACTACACCTAGTCTCATCCTTCATATCACTTCAGATTTTTGTCCAAACATATTAAATTTGGTGTTATATTTGTAAACTATTCCCTTAAATATTACCGTGTTAGATGTTTAAACTAGTTGCTCCTCCTCTATCTCGAAAGTAGGTAAGGGCAGTGTTAGAGAGAAAGCTACACTTTCCAACAAAAAACCTAAAATGAACAGCCTGGACAGTGCAGATGTTTTTCACACATGGATGACATCCAGCACCCCAGCACAGAGCAACATCACTGAGTGTTCTGCCTCATCTCCAAAGCCCAGAGTACAAGCAGTCACCCCACACACAGTCCTTGTTTCCAGCTCAGTAGGACTATGTCAATCAATTTAGTGACCACACCACCTCCTTTTCACAGTGTTCTGAACCTGTTGAAATGTCACCTGGCTGCAAACAAAAAATATCTGTTTTCCCCCAAAACATTCCCCTCCACATTTCATGAAAGAAAGCATCTTCTGAATCAGGATTTCAAGGTCCATTCTCCTTAATACTTCAAGTAGCTCACCTTCCCTTTGTAAAGGTCAGCATCACTGTATTAACTAGCACCTAGGACAGAGTTAGCCATGAGCAGATGATATGATATGATACGAAAACTAGAGGGAGTTCTCAGTGGAACAGTTCCACAGAATTGCAGGTACAGTTGTGGGCAAGAGGCTCCAGGCTAATTGCTAGTGAACAAGAGAAGTCCAGAAGTAAATCCAATGGGGATATTCAGTTTTAGAAGCCGAAAAATCATCTAAATCTCTCCTAGACAGCTGCTCACAAGCAGCACAAGCCAGGACATCAACAAACTGTTGATGCTGTTGGTGTCGACTGCTGTTTTGCCTTAAAACAAGTCTTATCCACACCACTTTCACATCAATAGCTTCCACACTTTCGTAAGTTCTCATCTCCTTTCAGAGGCAGATACCTGTCCAAAGAGCCAGTCCCAGCACAGTCTGGTCTCTCGAGTCCTTTAGACTGAAGTCAGGAATAATTTGCAAGTTGTTGGTAGCATGAAGAGCATTAGCTAAAAAAAAAAAAATAAGAAATTAGAGTATTCTTGTACTTGACCTGCAGTTGCGCATTTAAAGCTGCAGGAGTCACAACGTCCCATTTTGAAGCAGGCTGTTCCTGTGGCAGCCAGTTTGAAAGATCTGAGCAAGATACCTTGTTTCCTCGATACGATACTGCTTAGGATTTGGGTAGTATCACCCCTACTGACTCATCTTAATACTTAGACTAAAACACATTCAACTTTAACTAAAAGACTTAACCTGCCCCCTTTCTACCTCCACTTCCACAGTACCGTAATACAGAGTTCTAAGAATGAAGAGTGGAGGCTGTACAGCAAGAGAGTGGCTGCATCCCCCCTCCCCAGTTCCCTGGGATGAAGGATATTCTCCCCAGTTCACCTACTCCCTCTAGATCCCACTTAGAGTAGGGGACAAACCAGGCCTTGCTTCAGCTGTCAAACTCCCTTCCTGCTGCTAGAAAGGAGAAGCTGAACTAGTAGCATTTAATAAACTCAGACTATTTTGGTTACTCAAGTCTCAACTCCACTACAACACTACCATTACTCCATACAAAATTCTCTTCCTGAGAGAGTTGAGGGAGGAAGACTCTCACGGCAGAAAAAGATGCCTTTATCCGTATTTCACTCCAGCATTTACCTGAACTAAATGCTTTGGTGGGGAGAGAAAAGGGATCTCAGCTTACAGCTGGAATACAGCCTAGGGCTAAGAGTTCCAGTCCATTATCTACAGTGGAGTATTTAGCAAGATTCACGTACAAGTTAGTTCTTCGGTCTTAACAAGTAGATTGAGTTTAAGACCACATTTAGCCTGCCTTATTAATTGCTCCACTTAAGTAATGTTTACAGGAAGACACACTTTAGTAGTAGCTTGTCAAAACATAGTTTTGACTCTAGTCTAACACAGCCATCAATCCAGTTCGAACCAGAGAAAACCCTACCTTTTTGTTCCAGGATGACTGACACCACATCTGGGTGATTGTAAGCAATAGCCATGTGCAGGGGAGTTTGCAGATAAACACTCTCTGCTGCCAGGGAAGATGCATCCTTCTGAGCAAGCCCTGCTTCTGCCGTCTGGATGTTTGGATTGGCTCCTTGTTGCAGAAGTTCTGCTGTCAGGTTTGCTAGGCCGTGCCTGCAGGCTGTATGCAGTGGTGTTTCTCCCTTTAATAACAAGGGCAGCAGGATAACAGCTTCAGACATGAAACCCAGGAGAGAAGTAGCTTTTCAACTACTACAAGAACTGGTTCAAAGGGCTTATGTCCTAGGAGCTGAAGCTCCTTAGGATTTCCAAACTAAACGAATTTGCCTACATTAAGGACTTTATTACAACAAGCACTGAGGGATGTGTTAAAAGAGTGTTAACACCTGGTGATGCTGCAAGAACACAACAGTTGCCTGATCACTAACAAACATATGAAAACATGCAAAAGGTTCTCAGCAGGTGTTCCAACTTGCTTTAAGTTATGATTAGCAAAAAGAGGTCTCTGCTATCTTATTTCTGAAAAAGAATAAGGAAACTTTCAGGCTATATTTTCTGAAGTTTCTGCTTTTACCCATTTGTTTTGGTGGTTGACTTTTGCTCCATGAGTTGCTAGGAAGAGAGAAGCTGCCTCATTTCCTGCACCAGCCGCCCTCTGAAGCAAGCAGTTTCCTAAAGAAAAATCCACAAACACCATTAGTGTGCTGTTCCAACCAGACTTTGATACCAACAAGTGGGCTAGTACCTTTGCCACTATCACACAACATTAACATCTGAAGCCAACAAGGAAAAGCCTACCCTTGCAATGCTGAACTGTCATATCCACTACCGTTTAGCAATTGCACATTTAGAAACTGTAAAGGGGATGTTAGGAGCTGGCAAGGAATCCAGATTTCCTGTCGCTTCCTGCAAGTCAAGCTCAGCTTGGGACCTGTTAAGTGTTCCAGCTCTGGGTAAAGCTCCTACCACCTACCATTTATTATGCAGCAAGTGCTGCTGAAACCTCATTTAGCTCCTCAGAGCGCAGTTAGCATTAAGCAATTAACTTACAAGCCTTCCACCTACACAGAAATACAAACCTCTGTTTTACCTGTTACTGTGTCTGGAGCGTCTGTGTTGCTGCCTCGTTGGATCAGCCTCGCTGCAAAACTGTTCTCATCAAATGAGGTTCCATTTACAACAGGGGCATCCTCGAAAGGGTTTACAGACTGATCAGACGACACAGTGATATACTGCACCGCCAGCCACAGCGCCGTGCTGCCCTCGTGATCCTTCAGCTCCAAGTCTAGCCTAAAAATAAGAATTAACAAATTAACATTCCCTCATTCATACCTTTAGAAGTGGTCCCCAATGCAGCTTAAGTTTCAAATATCTCAACCTCCATACCAGTTTATCTAATACCTCACTGACAATTTTCTGCTCGCCACGAAGCCCACCACAGCTCCAGTTACTCCAGAGAATTTGTGAATACTCTGAAACAAGCAAGGCACCTTTTAGTGGCTACTAGATTTAAGCTCATTGCTCCTAGGAGAAGCACAGCCCTGGTAGAACTGGGCTCCCACTAAGTGCAACAAATAAATCCTCTTGTATTTCCATAAACTGTGAATGAGAACTGCAAAGAAAGTGAGTTAAATGAACTATTCTGCTTCATCACTCCCTAAGAAGTCACTTGTATTAGCTTTAAGCAGCACCCAAGTTGAACTCAAGAACATATTTAGACATTTTAAGAGTCTTATTACTCTTTTTAGCTCCACTACAATGAAGTTTTGCTACATTATTTCACCCAGCGATCTCCAAAAAAACCATAGAGATACAGTTTGCTTCCTCTTTATGGTAACACAAAAACATGCTTGGCTTCTAGCATTCTGCCATCTTAAGTTATGCAAAGCCTTTACACTTTTGCATCCCAAGTCTACTGCTGGTCATATTGTAAAACAAAAAAAAAGAAAAAAGGCAGGGAAGAGTTGTTAAGGTAGTTTTCAGACCTTTGCTGTGCTTTACATTTAAGTGAGACTTACTGTTTGCACTGGAGAAGTTGACTGAATACAGGTTCATTCCTGACCACAATTGACACGTGTAATGGGGTCCTGTAATTGAAGCAGAGTACAGTTACATTAGTGTACTTACCTTAGCAGTGGGACACACTACACTAATGGAAGAGCTAGTCTTCAAGGAAAAAGCCCAAGAACTGGACCCATCAGAATTGGATAGCTGATATACTCTAAGTCTTCTATATCATTTTATGTACTTGTTTGCCAGCTCAACCCAACCTGTAAAGCAATCTTCAGGCTCTACACTTCAGATAAACACACTGCAGCTACTGGCTCTTCGAGATAATTTCAGTTTCACTGACAGCTTCAAAGAGAAGCACCTTTTAGGAATACTATTTGTCATCTTAACCATCTCGCATTGCTGTGTAGTGATTCAATAAAAGCCAATTAACTGGGTGCCGTGTCTTCTAACATAATCAACTCATCCCAACTTTCTAGAACTGGGTTGTGTTTCACTGGTCACGACAGGGTATCATTCAGCCTGCACAGCTTTCTGCTTTGAGTGCTACCTGCAGGCCTCAAACCGGACTAACAAATCCACCTTTCCTGCTTTCAGGATCACCTGCACTTTGCTGACAGACCCAAGCAGGTTCTTAGCAGGCTACACCTAATCACTACAGTATTATCTGTTAAACGAGCAGTTTACTGTTAAACCCTGTATTTACCTTCCTTTGCTGTCCTGCATATTTGGATTGGCTCCAGCCTGCAAGAGGGACTCTGCTATCTGTGCCATCTCTGCCATGACATCTGGCAAATGCTTCTTGGGGCTGTAGGACGCCACAAGGTGCAGAGGTGTCTCCTGGTCTCCCAACGTAGCAGCATTCACCCGGGCACCGTTTTTAATGAGAAAGTTTGCAGCAAATTTATCTCCTTTTGTGAAACAAAACAAGGTTATTTATGGATATGTACTTTATGCAAGTCCAGAAAATGGATACACATGATTTCCCTCCATACTCTACAGTTATTCCAATACAGATATCTGCTCTGAGACTGCCCTAGCAACAGGTAACTTCAAGAACATTTCACTGCAAAGTCAGGATTAAAATATTTTATAACAATCCCTTTGGGAAAAAAAAAAAAAAGGGAAAAAAAAAAGTGTTTTAAAGTGTTTTGCCCAGAGGCTACATGTGACTCAAGTTCACACACTTGTTATGGTGACACTGAGTGTGCTAGTTCCTCTATCAGGGTAAATCCATTGTTGCTTTAATGCACAATTGCACAAACCGTGAGACCAAACATACTAACAGTTTTTGAACAGAAGGAGCTATTCCAGAGCATCAGTCAGAGGTGTGTAGTTGAAGTTAGTCATTATCTGATCAGTCTTGCTACATAAACAAGCAGTAACACAGCCTTTGCTTGTGAAAGTTTAGAGCCCAGTACACAGAGGGCAAGGGCTTCAACAGTTGGGACCCACCACACGTGGCATTCCTAAGAACTCCCTCGAGAGCTTCTCAAGTCAGAACTTCGGCCCACTTCAGTACATGAAGCCTTGGACTCAAAACAGCAAGATGCAGAGAATGACTTCAGGATAATACCAATTCCCCTTACTCCAGAGATTACGTTGAATAGATGTATTCACAAGTTGCTTGTCTTGGATGCAAGACTGGAGAACAAAGATGACTGTTCATCTTTATCTCTTCCAACAAAAATCAAAATCCCATTTTCTGATTTCCATATCTGACATTCCCCCACGCTCCAGTGACCATAAGTAGTAAGAATCATGAGGCAAGTTCAGACAATTTACTTGAGCTCCATTTCCAGAACGTGTGATTGTTAACTGTGATTAATTCACTGAAGCTTTGGTTACTGAAAAGCAAGCATTCATCCTCAGAGCTCTAGCTCAGACTGGAAGCAGACATTAAAACTAGAGGACAAATGCTAGTATTAAGTATTAAAAGCTGCCTGCTGCAATCTTTCAAGTGTTTTACAGGGCTGCAACCACCACAACACTGACCTATGCCTAGAAGGTCTCCTACTCCTGCTGCTGAAGTTTCTTTCACAGGATCAGACACCAGCATTACCCTGTTTAGATACGTAGGAGATTAAAGGAAGAAGTTGGGAGCTGCACTTTGAACTCACTAAACTTAAGCTTTTAATTTGTAGCACCACAATACCCATGAGGTGCAGACACAGGTAAGGTTCCTGTTGCGCTTGGCCTTCTGGAACAAGTGGAGCTGCCAAAGTTACCACTGCAGGTAACCAGTAGCACGAGGTGTTCACTACAGATTTTTACCAGACTTTGGCCAAAGGCCAAGATGTTGCTCCTCCAAAACCTGGGGAGTACAGTGGCCACAACCACAACCAGGTCCTATCGTGCTCCACTTCTCAGAAGAAGCATTTTGCTCTCTAGGGTGGAGAACAGCTCACTATAACCATGTAGTTGTACTCAGATTCCACCCCGAGAACCATGCTACTATCCAGTGAAGCTTTGAAGATACTCAGACTGATACAAAAGAACCTCCACTTGCTCCTCATCTTCTTACAGCCTGCTTTTCCTCTGCTAAAACTGCTGTCCAGGAGCAAAAACTGTTGCTGTTAGCCATAATCACACAGAAGCACATGCTGCATTCAGCCCAGGTCTAGAGAAAGGCTTCAGCCTTATTTGTGACTGGGGGGCTGTCATGCTTGATTCAACTATGTCAGAAAGTTGAGTTGTCAGATTAGAATATTCTCAGTATCTTCCTACATTTCTTCTAGAATACTCTACTAGATTGCTTCTGGATGTCATACAGTGTAAATTTAATTCCCCAGCCAGCAGGCTAGCCTTCAAATCCCAAATAAGAGTTTGTTTAGTTTCAAGTTTAAAAAAAGAAACAGGGCAAAGTTCATCCTTGACTACAGTTTTCTAACTGAAATGTCAACTACAACATGACACAGGAATAAACTCTGGAATACATATTCCACACTAGGAACAATTGCAAGTTAGCAAGGCTTCCTATCCTATTTACTTACCTCTCTGAATGGCTTTATGTAATAGACTCCAGCCTCTTTTGTCTGCCCTGTCTACATCAGCCTTGTAGTTGACCAGTGTAGTTGCAATACTCTCCAGTCTTTGGGCAAGGGCTAGATCCAAAGCAAGGTCACCGTTGTGATCCAGTTCATTGAGTTTCCCAGGAAGCTACAAAAGAGATTCAGTCAACTGACATGAGTCAGGTGTGTGCTCACCAGCCCAACGTCATGTTTTAACAGCCTCTTCCAACTACTACCGTGTTAGACCTTCAGCTCTAACACTAAAAGCTGGTGTTGTATTGAGGTAAGTGTATCTCCCACAGGAAAACTACCAGAGGATTAGTGTCAGCACAGGCAAGTCTACCCAGAGGGCTGTTCAATGAGAAAGCAGGAGTTCTGTTTGCAAGCCTTGCTACACCCCCAGGAAGCTAGACTAGCATATTCAACATAGTACTAGAAAGAATTATTCAATTATTCCTTTAAAATAACCTCAAATCCCAGTTGGATTAGTCCTTAAGGTTACTAAGTGCTGCTACAGCCCCAACTTCCAACTAGGATTTGAGGCATCTCAAAAAAACTAACTGAATATTTCTTGATAATGAATACTTGAATAATTTTTTCTGCCTCCCTCGTTAAGGGGCAACTTATTTGCTAGCTGTTTAGAGTGTGTCCATCCTAACAGAACAAATAGCTGTTATTTCAACCTTTCAATAGAAGAGGAAAAGCATTTGTTCTAAGAAATTATGCTTATTGAACCGCCATGAAGCAAAGTGGACTCTTAAACCATTCAGCTTTAAATGTGCATGGCAATACCACGTATTGACATTTTAATATTTAATCCCTTGGATTTCAGGTTTTTTTAAAAAGTCTTACACAACTCTTCTGAATTATGTCTTTCTAGAGTCTTTACCACTAGACCTCTATTATCTAAATCAAAGTGATGGCAGTGATAAACATGAGATTAAGAATGAGTGACACAAATCAGTAACAAGGTTCAGACTGGTAGCTAGGAACTAGTCAGCTGAAACACCAAATTCTAGAAGAGAGATCAAGTCAGTCTCACTATACCTGTGAATCCATTTCAATAAGATACAAAAAGACTACATCTTCTCTCTCAACTTTAATCGCCTTATGCAAAGGATATTCTGTCTTTGACTTGAACATTTTATACAATAACTGAGCACTCATGCTACTGAAGTCTTCTTTGCGCAAGTCATCCTAGAAGCAAAAAAAAGCAAAGGTAAGCAATATTCCTGTTTCATTTGTAAACAAAACATTGCACAATGTAATAATGAAGTTCACAAAATAAGCTCAGTTAAAAGCTCCATTTTGATGGTATCACAACAAGCAGGAACCATCCAAGATAGAAACACTCAGGAAGTTTTACATCTTCCAATTTAGTTTCAAGATCAGTTAAAACGCCTGACCCACAGGTTCACATGTGAGAATCTGTTTTATGTGTTTATACATTCACAGATCAAAACATTCCTTTCTACTTCAGCATTCACCAAACAAAGAAACATCCACATCTGGATGATGCATTTTAGATTTGGAATAACCCAAATCCTCACACACTAGTCTGCTGTTGACAAGTCTTATTTTAAAGGCTAATCCGTTACTCAGTAAATTAAACTTCCCTCAAAATAACTGATCAGAGCAAACGAAACTCCAAATTGGTTGCAAGACTCCTTGTGACTCCTCCACCACAGAAGATAAACTCTTCCCTGGATTATTTTTAGAAGTAAAAGCAGGCCTGGGATTTGTGATCTGTAGACAGAGACCAACTACGGGTGAACTCCTAAACATTTCAGAGTCCAGATTTAATAAACAACCTTCGTGCTTATTAGAACACAGTCCCCTCAGCTCGGCTCATGTTTAGGAAAGCAAGATGTTTTTTTTACAGCAAAGAATTTCCAATGAATAGAAGAACTTCTCAGGCTATGAGATACTTCCCCCGCTAAGACATTCATACCAAGATAGACAATGGACATAACCACTAAAAGCAATCAAAAAAACTGTCTTAGAGAAGAAGCCATTTAATGTGCTTTGTTTCAAATAGATCATTATGAAATAGTATTATAGAGATACCAAATAACACTGTGTCAAAAGCACATAACATAAAAATAACAGAGATGGCAAGGGAAAAGTCACTCCTGCCTCAGAAGCAGCCCCTCCACTCACCCCAGGGGGCAGGGCAGACAGATTTGACAGCTCTTTTATAAGCACTGTTGCTCCTTGCAAACACCTAAGGGTCAGCACAATAGGTCACCTTAGTCACTGAAAGTTATCAGGAACCCATGTAATTCCCATCCCAATGGGAATGCCTGAATGCTGGCATACCAAGAAATACCCCTGAGGTCAGACAGTAGAGTAAGTTAAGCAAAATTCTACTGAATAGGTTCCTATACTCTGCAAACATTTTTCCTCTTGCTTCCTTCTGAGGGTACTTACCCAGTGACTGGCGATTATCTCTGCACAGTAGTTGAGCAGAGTGCTTGCATTCAGCTCCTCCGCCGTCTGATAGAAACGAATGCAGTTCCTGACATTAACTAGTGACATAACTCCTTTTTCACATCTGTCAAAATAGGAAAGCCAGCGTTCAGGAGCCAAAAACCAGCTTTATGGTAATCACTCACCCATGCTGTAACAGGGTCCTACATACTCCTTGATGCCAATAGAAAAAGGCTTGGCTTTGCTTTACTCTAAGGCTAAGCAATATAAACATACTTTAATCAGAAGCCCTGTAGAACATCCCCCCTTAAGAGCAAACTCCTATTAAAGCAGAACCTAATGCTAAGGTCCCATGATAGACCACATACTGCAGGAGCTGCAGGCAAAGACAGATTTCCCAAAGGAACAAACTGCTGCAGCTCATTCACTGCTATGAAACAGGGAAGATGTCTATTACAAGTACCACAATGACCACAAGCAGCTTTTGAGGATATCAAATACAGCTGTTTGGTTCATAAAGAGAAAGGGTAAACTTTAACAGCAGATCCAACGAATCTTTATAGGTGTGAAGCTATTAGTTGGAGTTGATGGGAAGAAAATCCAAGTACCTCAAAATGAAGATAAACATGCCAGTGATCTCCAAGCAGATATTAAGGCCAAAAACGATGGGAATATTTGTCTCCAGGTACAAAGCCTGAAGGCAGTTTTACCATTGGCCTTACTGATGTCCACTTCTTTGGTCAGAAGAATTTAGCAACTTAGTTCGCTTCATGTTGAGTCACAATTAAATCATAGATTAAAGAGTGCCATGCACTATTACAGCCCCAGACACACGCAATCATCTTTGACTAAATTCAATTCTTTGAAGTTGTTCAAAAACTGAAGAGGTTTCAATATGTACTTTCAGGCTTCTCACGTTAAACTCTAAATGGTTATTTAGAGCACTCTACACATTCAAGATAAGAATGTAACCCCTACTAGAATGGTGTCATAATATTCTCAAAATTGCAAAACATCGTAGCGTAACATTAACCTTCTTTATGAAGAAGAGTTGTCACCAAGTTGCAGAGAAGAGCAGCTATTTAACTCAAAAAGTTCTCACCTATAGCATTTTAATACTGTAAGCTACTTGCCATCGACTTTTCCTAGCATTCCCTTTAACAATTCCTCTCCTGCAACTCTCCAGACCTTGTTACTAACTGATCTCTACTTCCTCTTAATGCCAAATTAGTGTGATTAGTTGGCAGGGAGGGGAACTGGAAAGTAAACATAAAAACTATGAGAAAAACTGCTACAGCTTAACTGCAGTGCCAGCCTTTGTTTCCCATGATCAACTGAATGTCATGTTGCATTACTGAAAACCTCAAGACTTTGAAAAAGCAACATCTGATGGACTTGCCAGCAGCTATCATCTTATTTCTATTCCAACAAGATTGAAGAGTTCAAGAAGACTCACTGTATTTACCAAGACTCACCTTTCCCTAAGCAGCTGCAGCTGAAATTTATTAGCTAGTTTCATGAGCTCTGTCAAGAAGATATCATCTTCTCTTAGCTCCAGTTCATCTGTGTAGATCCACCGCAGCATTGCCATGGTTACCTCTGGGTCAGCATCTGGTACAGGGAGCAACAGGGATTAATAAAATACTCAAAGAACAATCGCCTATTCAAGTAGCTGGTATTCCTCCGACTGTTAAAGCCACAGCTACCACAAAAAATAATAAAAATAAAATAGCCTCATTCAAGCTGTACTGCTTTAGTTCAGTCAAAATGTCAAAACAGAGGCAAAACTAGTCAGAAGTTAGAACTAGGAACATGAAGCAGGAAAACTTTTTTCCACTGAAACACTTTGCAGAATGCAGGGAGCCCTGTAACATGTCCTACCTGCTACACAAATACTGCTTATTTAGGGTCCAGTGATGCCCCTTTAAAGTCTTTGGTCCCTCCCATATGGCTAAATCCACATCCACATGAACACACAAAAATCCCCTTTTTCAACATAAAAATCCTCCTTCTTTTATATTACAGCCATATGTTATGAACTGTTGCATTCTAATAAAGGTACTTCTTATTAATGACTACAAAGTACTTAAACTGCTGGGAACCATTTGTAGGAAAGGTGCAAAAGAGTCAGTTTAAGAAGCCGGATAGGTTTCAGGTGTTTACAACACTGATCACAAGCCTGATGGTTTTTTACACAGCAAGAAAGCTAGAAACCTACACCATGGGACACAAGATACACAGGTCCAATAGCCAGAGACCTTTGTCACCTACTCAGCAGTATAATGACAGCCCTACTTAAAGAGTGTAGATGAGAATTACTCCCCAATGTAAGATCAGACTGATCACAGCAAAAACACCATTCATTTAGAAAAAGTAACATTAACCACTTAAGCCTTTTTGGTTTTTGGTGGTTTTGTTAAAACAAAACCATACATGTTTAAGACACTGAAACACTCATCCTAAAACATCTCTACACAGAGGGTTGCCCCAGATTATTTGCAGGGTACTAGACAGTACTTGGCATAGCATGTAGGCCACCTCCTAAGAACCAGAAGGTTTTGGAAAGGCAAGTATCTTTTGCCAAACTTGAAGTAATCAGAAAACCTACTGGAGCTGTAACATCAGCTCTGGTTCAGCAGAGATAAAGAGTTTTCTCCCTCCCAACAAGAGAATCTCCTTAAAGAGCAGAATATTCCACAGATTACACGAACTCTGGAAACACTCAATTTTAGATGCTGCCCGTATTTTGAAGTCAAGATTGAGGTAATCTTACCTTGCAACTTCTCAGGAGAACCTTTTAAGAAAACCATCACAGTTTTTAGGGAACAGTTTGTTGCTTGCTATAACTATTTAATAACCTAATGCTTGTGCTATTTATCAAACTTTCTAAAAAAATTCCATTTTACACAGTGGAAAGTATTATTTACTGGCACTTATTTTAAGCATCATTCTACAACAGGAAGTGTTTGTTTATCAAACTTTCTAGATTTCAGTTACATTTAAGATTCCCACGCTAGCTTAAACGTGGAGCTAGAAATGCTACAGACTGTCATTTGCAACAGAACTACAATTAACCTAAGAGCTTTTTGGTAATAATCTTCTATTAGCACAGCACTCAATTGAAAAAATACTTGGCATCTGTTTTCCTTGTGGCTGCAAGAAGATCCACAAATCCTTATGCAAGAAAACCAGTGCTGTCTCATAAAACCAGCTTGCTGTGACTTGCTTCTTTCCAGTTTGTCTGCACTTAGGATTCATGATAATATTAAGTGCAGAAAGTAAAGCCAGTACTTAGTATTCAACATGCCAGCCAGCAAACCTGCTTAACTTCATGCCTGGTTTTATTGCTCACAAATTAATTGTACAAGACTCTTCTACATTAAGTACACAAGAAAAGTTTGTCAAGAGGTTCAATCTGCAGAAATACTGCCCAGGGTAAGCACATGCAAAAAATCAGCTATGGGAGAACAAAACACCATCTCATGGAAGACAGGCCTCTAGAAAACTTCTCTTCCACATCTATTTTTGCAAAGATATCCGAGTGCCAAAGCAAGTGACTTTCTCGTAACACATCAGTATTTGTATTTATTTCCCACACACACTATGTTAACAAGCAGCAAGGTATTTCCGTGACACACTTCAGAGAAATTATGCACACTACCTCAAAAAGCCCTGTCCTTAGAAAGGAAGAAGTCAAGCTCCTCCACATAGATTTGTTTTTCATTATGTTTAGTTGACTCTAGAAAAGACAAAACAGGCCACCATTCTCAACCCTGTTCATTAAAGAGAAAGAAGGTCAGTTATCCATTTTACTAGCACTGGCACCAAGCTCACAAGGATACTACCAAGTATCAGAGACAGGGTTCCATAACTCATGGATTAAGCATCACTTTTTGTGGACAGTAGAAAGGTACCTAAGGAACCTTTTCCCAACAGGCCCTTGTATCAGTCATCCCAAAGCCAACGTAAGCATCATGCTGGTAAGCAACGACTGACCTGACAGATCCAGCTCCTCTGTGGAGGCAAGGTTGGCAAGACTCCAAGCATCACTGCGGGCCGCCAAGACAAATTTGTGAGCGCTGATGCGCTTGTCCCCAACCTTTATCTTCAGATCACTGATAACAGAAAAAAAAAGAAAGTATACACATGTACAAGGCAGGATCCCCCTGTGCTTAGATAGGT
The DNA here is from genome assembly GCA_013400375.1 of Thinocorus orbignyianus. Taxonomy (NCBI): domain Eukaryota; kingdom Metazoa; phylum Chordata; class Aves; order Ciconiiformes; family Thinocoridae; genus Thinocorus; species Thinocorus orbignyianus. The sequence continues at coordinate 318,041 of VXBW01008058.1, read as the reverse complement.
ACAGATTCAGTAGCTCCACAGTATTGATGTCCTGGTATCCACATTTAGGTTCAAGCCATTTAAGACATCATAATACATTTAATTGGTTAAATACAACATATTGCCAAATGACACAGTTCTTAATTTTTCTAGGGAGAAAAGTAATAAGGCACCAATATTTAAAGTGTTTGGGTTTGTTTTTTTTTTAACTGTTTCAGAATAAACTGCAAGGGAACTACTGTAAGAGACAGGAAAATCCAACAACCTTGAGATTAAATATTAATGTTGCAGCATCCATACTAATACTGCCAGGAAAGCAACAATAGTTTCAGTAAGAGAACAAACGATGTCTGACAGCAGTCCAAGCTCAAGACAGACTCCAAGAATCCCCAGTTCCCAGGAGACCTGCTGTCAAGAACACTTCGATTTCATTCTGACCCCTTTAACACCAGGTTATCCTTTGTAGTTAGAAAGTACCTGCCCTATTATTTTAATACCCCATAGCTTGTAAGTGTTCTGACTCTGTAGGTGTATTTCTCAGACCATTTTCTAAATCAAAGCACTGCTATAAACTGAAGTGCAAAATACAGAGATGTTACTTAACAAAACTTGCATTAGGATTTGCTTCCTTTCTCCTTTTGTAACTAGACCATTATTCTATGCCTTTAATACTCAAAAGCTGAACAGAATTGAAGTGAACCAGCTCTTCTGACATATGCTACCTAACAAATCTTTTACCCAGCATGCTGTAATAAGTTCTTGCCAGTTCCAGAGCATTTTCTCAGGGAGGCTCATGAAGAGATGTTAGCGGAAGGAAAATTTTAATAAAAACTGTACTTTTCCCCCTTAAACAGCTGAACTCCTTTACTATACTGGTATTGCTTTCAGTAGTTGCAAAGGAATTGATAAGTGTCATTGTAGCCTTGGAACGAAACCAGTTAAGGGATCTAGAGCATTGACAGTGATCCTTAATGTGCCTATAGAAAAGAAACCATTAAACCTAATTTTGTGTTGAGATTCAAAGATACAGTATCATTTATAACACTAAGTCATGTACAGAATCACAGATTTGTTTAGACTTCAGATCAAGTCCAACCATCAACCTAACACCGACAAAAACCACCACTAAACCACTGTTTTAATCTTGGTCTGTTTAAGACCTGTTACATCACGCAACCAGACAAGCTGATTCCACCAGGCTTCTTTACACACAACAGGTGAACAGAACTGTTTTCAAGGACACAACCTCTCAAGAAAGGAGGGTTTTCCAGTTGGTAGAAGATACATCGTGTAATGAATCCATCAACTAGGTAGAGATCAGTTTAACATTACTTCTTGTCAAAGGGAGCTTTGCTGTTGACAGCGAAAATCGTTGGTTTTCTTTAAATCTGTCTTAAATGTCAGTCTTGGAGATTAATTTCTACTTAGAGCTCTTGAATCAAGAGTTGGATTCAGCAGGCTACCTGATCTTAGTGTGCTCTTCTAACTACAATTGCAACTGAGGACCCTATTGATACCAACAGCAGAGAAAAACTGGTATCTATTGCAGCTGAAGTCAAAGGTTGCTTTAACATCCCTTTTCCCAAAGGGGAATTTCTTACCTGTACTGCTCCTGCTGGTAGAGTTCAGCTACAATGGCAAGAAGTCGACTGATGAATGTGTCACTGGCATTGTCTTGGTTAGCCTGGGCAGCCAGAAGATTGCATCTCCTTTCTGTGTCAGCAAGTTTCTTCTGTAGCTTTACATACTCCTGGCGGAGAAGCATCAGGTGCTTTTCCAGCTTGGCCACCTCCTCTGCAGAGGCACACAGTGTTACTACAAGGCTGAAACATGCACACCTTTGTTGTCCATCTGAAGGGTAACTTACCCCTGCAAGCACTTCACATGCCTGGTTTAACCCCCCAAACATCCCAGTAAGAGTCTCTTCTCTTCCACGCTACTGCGGAATCTCACTCCCAATACTAAAATTCATGTTTTACATCATTACTAGCCACAAACACAACTGAAAATCATAAGAACATAGTGACAGAAGTCAATTACAAAGTTCCTGCATCTTGTCCAATCAGAAATACTGTAAGCTTTTCAAAACCATCAGAGTCCATGACTGGGAATTACAGTGAGTAGAGGACTAACTCTTTTAGGTTTTACACACTGGTTTAGTTAAAATGCTGTTTGACTTACAAGTGAGCATTAGAATGATTGCTGACATAACCATATCTATCAGAGTTCTTAACTGACCTGTTTAGAATCCCTCACACTATCAGCTAAGAAACTCCTTAAAAAATGGCCAGAGTAAAAGACATTCTCCCCAGAACCTGTGTTTTAAGGGTCAGTCAAAAAAATACCTAAAACTCTACTTGCAACTGGCATGCACACATTCATCCCTTGGAGGCACTGCACTGAGACAGCGTCACTATGCAGAGTCAGGTCCACGGAGGCTCCTTCAATTCAGGAACAGCACAGCAAAAACCTGGGAATCTGATCCCAGATTGAGTATTTCCATCTCATTGCAGAACCTGCTTTTCCACCACACTCAAACGGTCACTCTACATGTGATAAACTAGTGCACTGAACTCAACCCAGGCTACCCATACGAAAAGCTTCTGCTTCACTACTGGAAGGAAGCATCTGCACAGGTGCTGAAAACCAGGCTAACTTACAAACACTTATTTACAGATTAGTTGCACAAACCATATGTAGTTATCACATACAAATCAATCAATTATTTCCCCCCATCATTAAAATGATTTTCCAAGTGAGGTACAAATTCAAAACCAGTCCTAAAATGAGAGGGGGCAGGGAGGAGAAACTTGGAAGCTAACCAGTAACTTTAAGTGGGAAAGCTCCTCCAAGATTACTCCCTATCAGCCAGGAATTCGTTGTTCAACAAGATTTCTCAAATATTTACTAAATGGAAGTCACTACTACAAACAATGTGAAATTGAGCTCTCTTGACCAGTGTTTTCCTCTTGCTTCTGTAGGAGAGCTCAGCAGCATAGCTGACCTTGGCCTTGTTCCAACACAGGTCCCCAGGGCAGAGCATCTTTCTCTCACTCCATTGCAGACAGGACACCTCATTTAGTTTTCCTTCTATGGACTGCAGCAAATGCTCCCTCAGAAGTCTTTTAACTTAAGAACTACCATAATGGATAAACAGATGGTAATTTACCCCATTTTACTCTTCAGTTAATACTACTTAAAGAGGTCTGGCAGTGTACTTCCTTCAACAGCCTTTCATTTAACTTCATCCTTTAAAAGCTAATAGGTACAATCTCTTTTGAGATACTTATTCTAACGATAGTACTGTGATTTCAGAGTCATGCTACCAATACCACACTGACCATCAAATACTGTTTGAAGTTCTGCTCTACTCTTTCTATCTAAAGATAAATGCAGTTTCAGCATTCCTGGAACTGGAAGGACATGGTTTTTTTAGCAACTGCTTCTTCCTGACTGATTCATAAGGAAGATGGCAGGGGTGGCACAAAGCAAGTCCTACTGTTACAGGGAGAACAGCAAAAGTCTGACAGAAGCCAAGATAAATCTCTGAAAGACACTGAGAAACACACCAAAAACCAGTGTATGAATTATGCTACTGTTCATACAGTGAGTTTAAGCACCGTACAAATTCAAATGCTATGAACAAGACGTTGTCTGCTGAACCTCATAGCGTGTATTATCTTGAAGAACTACTGCATCTTCCAGTCAAGCAATGAGAGTGTGAAGGTGGGAACAGAGAACCAGTACCAGAAGGTAACACCCTGGCTCAAAACTACTCTTAAGTCAATAGGACTCAATGCAGAACTGCCTTAAACCCTCAAACAGCAATAGCTTAAGCTTTATGCATAACCAACAATCAAGCTGGCTACTGTTGCTTCCAGGGCAATCCAAGACAACCACTACTGGCCGTAAAAGCATCCCAAAGAATTTAAGCTTTGAGAAATCCAGTTTTCAGATTGACAGCAGACACTTCCTGCACTCATAGCAAGAGGGACCAATAGATACACACTTGCTGTAAAAATTACAAGAGTTGTTGTCCTGCTTTGAGGTAGGACAGGAGCAATCAATAACAGCTTCTCTTATTCTACATGACAACACGCACACCAGTTGCACAGTAGTTCCTACTGCACACCTGCACTTGGTATTTGATCTTACAGCACATTTTAGGTGCCTCAACATCCAATTAACTAACATTCACTGCAAGAGAGCAAAGCCTCGAGTTTTCCCTGTACACTGCTCATTTAAAGAGTTAATTAGAGAATCACTTAAGAGTTCCTTCAGAAGTGGAACCCGCACAATCTCAGTCAGAAGCACCACTTCCATTTAACCAAGTAGAACAAGTCTAAGTCTACTATTCACAGCCCTTACATTTGGAAAGGGGAAGAAGCACCATCGCTTTCAAAAAGTCAAGTAAAATGACCATTGTATCTTCAAGCTGGCAATCATTTTGACTAAGCACATATCATCACCAGTCTACATTATGTATTACCATCCACCTGACCACCTCTCAAGTGTAACATGCAACTGCTGCATGCACACAAACACCTAATGAAGAGCCTAGCACCAAGACACCGAAAGGACAGCCTCACTGGAAGATACCAGTAAGTCTCTGGCTAACCATCAATCCACATCATCAGTGAAGAGGATGCCTGGGTTCAACAGAGATGCTCAGACAAAACAACTCCTTTTCTGTGCCCACAGTCCAGGTACAGAGTTAAGAGATGGCTGGACGAGAAAATAAAAGCAGTGTTTGTTAACAGCTTCCTGGAAGATACACTAGCATCTTGTGAACTGGCAGAAGTTTATGTTCCACATCAAGGACTTTATGAAGGACTTCAGAAAAGGCTACAGATATTTTCTTACAGAAGGCACTTCAGTGTAATGAGACGGCTGAACTCCATGAGATAAGTAGGGAGGCAACAAGCAGCGGGGTGGCAGATAGCGTGTACCAAAAGCTAGAGGGAGGGAGGGCCTGGTGGAACTCCTTACACTGCCCATCCCACCCACTAAAAGCAGGCACAGAAACCACACAGATTAAGCTTTTGTTGACTTATAAAATGGACCCATATGAAATATTTCAGAAAAAAACACATTGCTTCCTTACCCCTTTCAAATCAGGTCCTTCATCCACTGCTCCACGCTCTGACTCCCATTTCCCCAAGGCTGTAAAAATTACTGCTTTCCTGTTCTTCCTCATTTTTGCACTGATGATCTTTACCCCAACAACCATTCCAAAGCAGTCCAGCAGACTTCCCGCTGCTCTAAACTCAAATATTGATCCAACGATTTTTACCCATGTCTTCACATAACCTTGTATCCTCTGGTATTGGTGGTACGGAACTCTTACAGAAGTTACAAAAGGAACCTCAGCTCTTGTCTTTATAAACTGTTCAATCAATTTGCAGCTAGTAATTGCAATAAATCTAATTCAGGACTTCTGCACACAGAAGTGATACTTCCATAAGAAAAAAAAACACTCAGCTTCTGAAGAGATGACCTTCCTTAACACACCCTCACTTTTCAGCTGACTCTCCAATACCATCAGTTCTTAAGGGGAAGAGTGTTGCTGCAGATGGGTACTTTGTTGGAAGGGACAAAACGAGCCCCCCTGCCCCCATATTACAGGAATTGAGTGGGGACAGCCACAACTCCAGCTTATAACTCCTGTTCATGCAGGGTCACTCATTGGTCATGTGCTTTCTCTAGCCAGAGGTCAAAGAATTTATTGAATTAGGGAAGAATCTTTGAGAAGTACAGATGCCTGAAACAGGATCTGCATCAACTGCGGGTTCATTCTGCAGAGCAGGACCCTGAACCAGAGCCTCAGCAAGGAAAGTTTCACCACCTGAAGACATCCCTGACATGTGATGCCCACCAGAAGTGGGCCACCAAGGCTAAAAACAAGCCTAAAAAACCGGTCAGCTAAATATGGAATATTGGTATTTCAGCACGAGTCAGAAGTTGCTCTAAAGATTTATTAAACCAGCTCAACTGCAGCATCCTCTTGGCTCACGCATACCAGGAGCTCCGCATCTGCTGCATCCTAGTTAATCTTCCACAAGTGGTTTTAACATTCTACCACTGCCTGAGAGTCGCACCCAGAGACTGTGCTTCTGAGACCAGAAGTTAGAACCTTAATTTCCTTTGTAACTTGGGGCATTTTCACTCATTTTGCCAACTCAGTTTCCTCTAGGGAGGAAAAGAGGAAGCTTCTGTCTTACAGAAAGGAGGAGTACTGCAAAGATCCGAGTGTTTTTACAAATCTCATTACCTCAGTTAAATTAATTTGGAACTGCTGTAATTGATTGCCTCCCAGCTACCAGTTAGAAAAGCGCAAAGCAAAAGCGGTCCAGCAGTTCTGCAGAACCCATCAGAGCCCAGATTCTCCGCAAGCACTCCCAGCAGCAGGGGACCAGGACCCTGCAGCTCAGTGTCCCCGCCGCCTCCCTCCAGGGTAGAGGCTCGGCCCCGGGCTCCCCTCACCCGGGCCCACAGCTACCCCCAAACCCCTTCCTCCTGAGGGGCCAAGGCGGCCCTGTCCGACCCGCCCTGCCCTGAGGGGGGACAGCCCGCGCCCAGGGCAAGGCAGAGTCCCCTCC
>VXBW01008058.1:281833-310475 GCA_013400375.1 Thinocorus orbignyianus | reverse complement strand
GCTGATCCACCAGCAGGTTTTTTGTTGTTCTTTGAAGAGCCCATTTCAAATAAATGAACGCTTTATGCACAGTATTTTTTTTACAGGCATAATTTTCTGCTGACTTCACCATTAGGTGATCTTTGAAAAGCTGCTCTGCCTTCTATCTCTTTCCTTTGCCTGTTGGATAAAACAGCAAAACCAGAAGCAGGCCCAAACCCAGGATATCCACAGCCTGTTGTTTTTAGGCAGATCGTGAAACACAGCCTGTCTCATTTTTCACAGCTCGATGACCCACATGTCTGTCTTTGCTATGGATCTTAATTTACACCACTGTTCTATGGCTGCTATTGATCTTCCTGAATAACAGCGAGGAAAACAGTGATTACTGCCTCATCAGATTTAGTCTTCATTGGATTTCTGAGCAACAACAGAGATCAGATTTCAAACTACTGCAATGTTTTGCATGTGGGGAATCAGCAATCTCATCTTTTGTTGAGGATTTGCCTGGGCAAGAAAGCATCACATTACAGCCTCTCTTTAAAAGCCGAGCGCTTTCTGGTTTGGTTTGAAATCACTCATACGCACTTCTGAAGATACACTGAAATTCTAAGGCTTGTGGTGCTGCTCTGTTTGCATCATGATGGCACCGTACCAGAAGCAGGGCACCAGATGGCATGGGAGCAATAGAAAGTCCACCCCCCATCAGCCTACCAAAACCCACTTATAATCAACATTAACCTTCTCTGTTTATTGACACTCTAGTTTCTGTAAGCGTTTTCTAGGCATCACAGCAGGCAAGAATTTTAGCTGAACAGCCCTTCTGATTTTTATGGAGAACTTTCACGGATGCATATGGGGCAACATGGAGAAATATAAAAAAAGAAGTTGAGGGTGGCCATACTACTTTGGTATTTATTAAAATCCCATGCTTTTCTTTGCCTTTCCCCACAGTGTTGCAGTGTTATCTGGAAAGAAGGCCACTGTGTGTTGGGGGAAAAACCAGGACAAGCACTCAGCCGTGATTACAAGCCTCCAGAGGACTAGAAAAAGGGTAATTAATCATTGAGTATGCTGACAACCTACATAAACCAAACTGGATACACTTGTAAAAGTGAAACTAGTAAGAATGTTGGTTTACTCTGCTATTCAGTAAGTGTTCTAGTACTACATGTGCGTGCTGCATCTCTTCAATGTTCCTACCTTGAAGCCCAACAGAAATTTCTGGTTGTAGCCAGATCTCTTTCACACGTGGGGCAAGAATGAACAAAAAGCAAACTGAGAGCACACAGAAGTTAAATAGGCTGCTTCTGTGCCTGCCAGAAGCTTTCTACAACCTGGCCATTCAGCACCAGACCCTCAGCTGCCTCTCTTACCAAGCTGTTGGGCATTACCCATACCTGCAGCTCGTACCTCTTAACAGTGTTTCACAGTAACGCTCTGTCCTTTAGAATATCTGGGTCTTGTGGAGTCACAAACCATCTGGGTAAGCCAAACATGAGTGGGTTTATATTTGAGTATTTTACAAAGAGGGGAACCAACACTACTGTGGAATGAACAGTTCTTTCATACCACTGATGCAAGACTAACATTTCCAGGCCTACCCCTGAAGAACAAACAAGTCCTCCAGAGGACAAATGAGAAAAATAAAGCTGTAAACTGTTTTGTGAAGTTTACAGATGAGTCATTTGTGAACTGTACGTGTTACTTACAAAGACAAAACAGAGAACCCTGTTGAAATTGCTGAAAACAGCAAGTACCCGATTATTTTGAATTGCTGCCAGCTCTTTAGATACACAGTGAAAAGGGAAAAGGAAGGGCAACCCGTGGGGGAAGAATCCCACTGCTAGGTTTAGGAAGAGCATCTTCTTTCCAATGTTTTGTTTACGGAAAGAATGGCACCATGCCACTGGGATTCTGCTCAGTCCCAATTCTATTTAGATAAGCAAAAAAAGTGTAGCCAGCTGGTGGGCAAGAAACCTCCTCTCAAGCAATTTTAGACAAGCACTCAAAGGGGAACTAAAATCAGCCACCATGCCTGGGCACTGAGCGCTCCGGAGTGCTGCGCACACCCGCCTGCCTACAGGAGCAGGCTATCCCATTAAAAGCAGATTTGACTAATGATTTCTTAAAATAGTTAACTAACAAATATCTAAGTGTGGATGTTAAACATCTCTGTTTATCTAAAACACCTGTAGGATGAAACAATACCTTTAACTTGTAAGTCAGCTGCTAAACAGTCTTTTTGTCCCATAAGGCTGTATCCCCACTACTGCCTGTCACCTCCCTCCTCCCCACCTCTCTGAAAACCTGTAATATGTGCCTTTGAGTATCTGCATGGTGCCCAGCAGCTTGAAAGGAAGTGCAGCCAGCTAGGAAATTAGTACTGAAGGCTCCTTCCGAGATGACTCGCTAACACTGGAGCCCTTGATTCATTAGTGGGTTACTCCGTACTGTTCAAAACCTGAAATAAACCTGCAACAGAGCAGAGAACAGTCACGAGCTCCTTTATAAAGTTTCTTCAGTAGAAAGGTGTTTCAGGTAGACTTGGAAAACCCTTGTTATCAGATACTCCAAGATTAGTATTTGCTCACTTAAGGGGCAAAGATGGTTATAAATGGGAAGAAAGGTGCTTAGTTTGCCTTCCTTTTAATTATTTGAAGATTAAATACCCACATCAAATGTTTGCTGAAGTTACAGTGTCAAAGATGTTCAGGCAAGTTGTGTTCCAACTGCAGTTACCCTTCCTGTTCAGATATTCAAGACAGCCAGTTTGACACAACATTATTGGAAAAAATTATATTTTGGAAGAACTCACTACAGAAGGTGACAGAATTCCAAAAATCAAATTACATGAAAATATACATCGCAATTTTCTTTGTACATTAGGTGAGGAAAACTCTGAAGTAAAGGCAGAGAATATGAAGGGCCACAGGAGAGAGAAAAGGGAAAAGGAGGGAAACTATTTTTGATACCAAACCCAGAAGTTAGTAATTTGAAAGCCTACAGATGTGCATGCTTGAACTCAACCTTGAGAAAAAAAACAAACACAAGCCTCCCCCACACACAACCCGCCCCACAAACAGGCAATGAAAAAGGCAGAACAAAAAGAAGAAAAGTCACCCATAAAAAGCAGCTCATTCCTATCCTGGACTAACTTAGTCACCTCAACTTCCAAATGAAAGCACTTAAGTCCCTTGGAAGTTAAAAATCCAGCAGGCTGCTCAAGGGTGCTCCATGGCCAGTTTTATTGCTATACCCAATTCAAGAAGTATGTGCAATTGGGTTTAAAAAAGGGATGGGAATAAAGAAAGGGAGAAAAAAAGCGCACCTTTGAGACTACAAAGGGCACTGTGAGAGAAAAGACAAGCAATTGATAGCAAATCCTTTCAGGGTTTAATTAGGAACATTTCAAGTTCTGATGGGGGAGATAAGAGGGAGCATATTTCCAAAAACCAGAAAAGAGATACTAAACTTTAATAAGCAAGAGATTTTAATTAAGCCTCAGTGGGTCAAAGGAAAATTAAAGTGGGGGGAAAAAAACAAAAACAAAAAACAACTTTATCCTAATTGGTTTCAGTTTGACATGCTTCACAAGGAAATGTTTTTTGTTGTTTTGTTTTTTGTTTTTTTTTTTTTTTTTAACTGATAGGAAACAATGAATAGGGAGAGAAAAACCTGCTAAAATCTTTAGAATTTACACAATTCTATTCCTAACTACAGACAGCATTATTTGGTACAATGTGTATTTGTGGATGTACATGAACAGTATATATATTATCCGGATCATGTTGTGCTATGTACACATCTTTACAATTCTTCCTGAAGGTTAAAGCAGTTCATTAGATTTCAAAATGCGTAATCATCTTGTGTTGGCACTTGTTAGGCTCTTGTCAGCATTGATAACTGGCATGTTTTATTGCAGCCCAGTTCCAGCCAGTGTTTGCCAACTTGTAACAACAGAAGTCCAGCAATAGGTGGGTAGAGTGCAGGAAAAAAACAGTGCCATGTTTCTCAATTGAAGACCTACGAAGAAATCACAGTTATTAAAATAAAACCCCTCATCACCCTCCATTACTTTAAAGATGTTAATTAGTGCTTCAAGCCCAAGGAAGATAATCATTACTTGCTCAAGAACTTTACATACCTCTAAACAGAAGATGCATAAATCCCAAATCACCACCTGAGAAAGGCTTGGGTTAGTTCAACAAACTGTGTATCTGAGCTCAACTATCAGACTTTCAGGCTCCTGTTACTCATGGGGAGCCTACAGGAGAGCTGGGGAGGGACTCTTGGTCAGGGAGTCTAGTGACAGGACGAGGGGTAATGGTTTTAAATGGAAAGAGGAGAGATTTAGATGAGATATTAGGAAGAAGTTCTTTACTGTGAGGGTGGCGAGGCACTGGAACAGGTTGCCCAGGGAAGTTCTTGATGCCCCATCCCTGGAAGTGTTTAAGGCCAGGCTGGATGGGGCTTGGAGCAACCTGCTCTAGGGAGAGGTGTCCCTGCCCAGGGCAGGGGGGTTGGAACTTGATGATCTTTAAGGTCCCTTCCAACTCTAACCATTCTGTGATTCTATGTTGCTTATCAAGTGTGTAAATAGCATGTAAACATTTGATTTTTCCACACACAGGGCTAAACACAGATAGATTTATCACTGAAACTTCTGCACATCACTCATGGTGGATGGTGGACACTGCTTCAGCAGCGAAGTGCAGTACAGGAACACCACAGCCACCAAATCCCTGTGCTGGCTGAAAAGTCAGCTCTGTGGCCCCTTCTCATCCAACTCATTGCCCATCGCTCACTTTGGAGTCACAGGGACTCAGAAAAAGCTTTTGCCTTCCAAAAAAGCAACACAGCCAATGACTTCAATATTTGTCATGAGCATTGTTTCACTATGGCCAAGTTTAACATGGCAACAGAGCTGAGGTTAGCTGAGGATACTCTGGAGCATTACTCACAGTTTCTCCCTTTCTCCAAGGCAGGAAAAAAAAAAAAAAACAAACCAAAAACCTGCCAGCTGCATTAGCAATTCTTACACTCTAGTTTCAGGCAGTTATGTGAGACATTCAGTTCCTTTGCTTTGTCTTTTGACCAATATTAAGCATTCTGATACTTTATCACAGATAAAGTCCCATTCAATCAAAGCATTTCTGCAGAGCAGAGATACTGCAGCACTAGCTTGGCACAGATGGAGCCTTCCTCCACCCCCCCCAATTCTTTGACAAGTATAAGAAAGGAGGTATCTCCTGTACCACCTTGGTGAAGAAAAACTAATGAGCAGGAGCAGTCAGCAAGATGTTTTAGTTGTTCAGGCAGCAGAATCCCCTTTAAACTACATCCAGTGCTGTATTTACACACACACAAATTTTATATGCTGAAGTTAACTACTACATATGGGTTTGGGCTTCTCCAGCCAAACGGGTCTGAGTAGTTTATTTGCCAAACCAACCATTAAGAAAGGGCAGCTTCAACACGAAGCTCTGTTTTGCTCTGAAAAGCAGGAGTGGGAAATTATTAGCTAGTTGAGGAAGTTTTTCCGTGGCAAACCAAAATTAAAGTGACCAAAGGCCAGATATTTAAAGGCCACATTTTAATAAAGAGCTTTCTACAGGGCTTATTGTGTTAAAAAAGAAAACACCAAACACATTAAAACTAGGATGGGATTGTTCAAATTAGATTAAGTATCTTGAGTCAGAAGCTCATTTTTAACAGGGTGGCATAAAGTATAAATATCACGTCAGCTACTCTCAGGTCAAAACTCGTCCAGGCTCTCAGATATGCTACAGTTCAGTTCCCAAGCAGAATACAGCTGGTTTTTTGCAAAGTCTTCCCCATTGAAAAAGTTTTCTGGGCTGCTGAAGAGAACACCACCTCTTTCTTGATATTTATAAATAGCTCAACTTGATCCTTCTGATACACTAGCAGACTTTTAGATAATTCTCACAGATCCCTGAAGCAGCCCTTTCCAAATGGTTCTTAACAACTCCACTGAAGTCTTATTTAAAACCTCCATGCAACACACCAGCACCATCCGCAAGATAAACTCCTTACATCTATATAATACATTCATGAACTTGAGATAGCAAGACAGGATGCTCTTAAGATTCAAACAAGGGTTCTTCACAACAATGAACATGAAGGAATGATTACTCCCTATTAGTACAGCTCTAGTAGCCCCTAAGAGCTGTTCATGAAGCAGGATGAACACTGATAAAGAGAATTTCAGCTTCTGAACACTACAAATGCAAGAACACTAGCAAAGTTCCCCACTCTTGACATAAGGGGCTGTTGTGGTATTGGAAAGTTTAGTCTCTAGTGTCACACACAGAGAACTTCCCTGAAACAAAAGGTTGGTCAGGTTTGTTGCCTTTTTATTTGCTTAGTTTTGTGTTTGTTTCGGGGTTTTTGTGCTTTTGAGGAAAAGAAAAATCAGTTCAGCAACACTAAGGAAGGAAATCCTCAACTCAGGTAACTGATTTGTCTTTAGAAGGATACTTACCCTGAAAAAAGTGAAGCTACTAGCTGCTGAATAAGTGTCACTCAAAAGCAGTTTCTTGGCTTTTTCTTACACAGCGGGCAACTTTTCTTTTAAATTCTCCATTTCTGTCTTCTCTCCATTCTTTCTGTAATGGAACAGACAGCTGTCAGACCTCAGTCCTACAACAGCGTACAAGTTCTAGGAAGACTCTTGGTGTTTTTAGACATTAGCCAACTAGTCAACACCTAAATTTGCTCAAATCCAACACTGAGCTAGTCACTGAAAACCTGCAACATCCAAAAATTTTGAAAGCCTGCTCTGGGTTTTCATGTGAGCTGCTCACACGACAGTGAGGACACAGCCCTTCTCCCTTGGACTGCAGGCATTTTCCAAGTCTAACCTGGTGGCTACCAGCATTCCACAATGTTTAGCCCAATGTCATTTCAGTTCAACCAGCAAAGTAGAAGCAAACTCAAACTGTAGACCACAAGCTATTGTTACAAGTTAAGAGAAAATGTCTTTAACTGAAGTGATGAAAAAAGGTACACAGCTACTGTGGAGCCAGTAATCATTCTGCAATGTTTCAACTCCCTCTCAACCTAGTCAGGACACTCCAAGACAGATGTACAGAAGCCACAGTATTCAGAAGAGGCACAGTGGTGTCCTTAGAAAGTAAACACCTCCTCATTAGACATGTCTGCAAGATACTAGCTCCATGAGGAAGACCTTAACAACACATCTATGGGGACAGCCTGTGACAGGTGTCTGATTTCAGACCTGCACAGATGAAGAACCAAGATAAAGAGGAACAGGAAGACAGGCAAGAAGTAAGTCTGAACCCCGAGACGTGCACATCATGGTCTCACCAAAACCCACAGGAAAAAGCACAGCCAGTCTTAACTTTTTGTGCCTCAGATGAAAGCACAGGAGCATCATACACTGTGTCTGAGCTTGACATGGTGAATGCTGGCAAGGAAGTAGTGGGAAAGTAAGAAGAACCCCTTACTTAAATGAAATAAGCCCTAAGGTTCTTAGTTTTTGATATAAGCAATATAGTCTTAATGCAGGGGTCAGACAAGGGGTTAAGGAGCCCCACACATGCTCTTCTACCTGAAGTCACCCAACAGACACCACCTTTTCACCCTCTACTTGGAGTGAAGGTTGTAAGCACATGTGAGTGAGAGAAAAATCAGGACAGCTTATTTCTTCCAAGCTCACCTAGCTCGTCAGCATGTTGGAAAGTCCAGCGTGCCTTATCTTTCCAGTGAAAGTACAAATAAGGCCACTAATTATTTTGTTCTTTTCCAGCAATTAATACAGCAAGCATTTGGTTCCTTGGATTGGGACCTAGAACAGCTTACACAAGATGGCTCAAGGCCAAGAAAAGCACTGAATTTGTGCCCTCAGTTTCAGATTCTTAGTTTTTGTTTCTCCCTTCTATATTTGTAAGTCTATGAAGCAAGTGTTCAGAACTGAATAGCAAGCAGTCTCCTATTTGACAACAATCTCTTCAAAACTCTTCTTTAGGGTCATGAACAGTTCTATCTGCTTCTCAGAATATCTATTCTAGCTCTTGGCCTTCATTTTTCTCCCACTCCAAGAGACAGTACTCCAAGATGCACAGTTCACTTCTCCAGGAAGCAGGTATACCCCCTGCTCCTATAACACTGTGACCCCTTATTCTCCAGACTCACTGAAAACTAGAAATTCATGAAAGCAGACAAAATATCTTCTAGTAACTGCCAAGTGCTGTTGCTGCAGTGAACTTGAACTTTATAAATCCAGTAGAAGATGTCTTGAGATCAGCTCATAATAAAGCATATGAGCTGGTGGTTCTTCATTACCCTGACGAGGATATTCTGGTTAATATGAGGAGGATGCAACCTACAATCCAGCAGGAGAGGCTGAGCTGCTCAAACCACACATTAAGTTTAAAAGTTACTTGGAGCATCTAGCACTACAGTCAGGAAGAAGAAAAAGTGACCAGCATCCAAAGGTGACATCAGTGATGCCTCAGTATTGTCTTCACAGTTGGATTTGGATTTAAGTTTTTGTTCTCTAAAGCTAAGGAAACACAGCATTTTCTAGCTTAAGACATTTTCACTCTTTACCCTAAGGCTTCACTAAAACGTAGTTTTCTATCTAGAATCTCTAACCTATATAATTAGTGGCCTTACTTGCGCTTTCACTAGAAAGATAAGGCATACTGGACTTTCCAACATGCTGACGAGCTAGGTGAGCTTGGAAGAAATAAGCTATCCCGATTTTCTCTCACTGGAATCTCTCTGGAAAGAAGAAAAACAAACCCACACGAAAATCACCCCGAAGTGCCTGGCAGAGAAAAGATTAAACAACTCGTAAGATGCCAAGGTGACAAACATAGCTAAAAGTATAAGCTTTCTCCAGAGTAAGGCTGGCTACATTCAACATGCATGAGTCTGTAAACTGAGGAATTCTAATTGTACTTTTAGCATTTCATTAATAACTTGCTCCTTCCAGTGCTCTCAGGTTTGCCAGCAGCAGATGCCTGTGTTTCCTGGGTATTTGTTTCCACCAGTAACGTGACACAAGGGGAGGTCTGACACTCAAAAGAATGTCAAACAAGGGGCTTCTTCACTATAACTTTATGTTTCTTTCCATTAAGTTTGTTTTGCACAAGACTATTCCCATGATGATTTTCAGCAGAGCTCAGCCACCTTTGGAAGCACTAACAGCACAACACATCACAAGCTTCAGGAAACCAAACTCCCACCCATATTGGGAAGGTCTAGCTGTCTCAACAAAGCAGGTTAATATGCTTCTAAAAAACTTCACATCTTCTGATTACCACCTTCCTTCTCCTCATTACCCCAGACCTAAAACTTCTCTTTCGTGAGAGCGTATCAAGTATTTGTCACTGATGAGCTGCAATTCTAGAGTAACCCAAAGGGAAGTATGTTGGTGTTATCTCAGATGAATGGGACCTGAAGTCTGTTCCCCTCTTCCCCTCAAAACTGAGATTTCTTTTTCCCTCCCCACCACAAACAGTTGCTACTTTAACTGCTATTCTGCTATAAACAGAGCTCTTCTAGAGAGGACACATGTTTATAGACTCATGAAGAACAAGTCATGCTCCAGAAATACTACACTGCATGGAACGCTGGCATCTCACTGACGATAGAATCCTTACTGCAAATTCATCCTGGTCTTCAACTATAAACTAAAAACTAAAATCCTTCACTCCTCAGTCAGTCCTTCTAGTCTGTTACAGCACACCCCCCCAGAGCTGAAGGCCAGATGAAGCTTTCAAGTATATTCTCAAAGCACAGACCTACAGTCAAACCTATTGCTCTGATCCACATAGAAAAACAGATGCAAAAAAAGTCACATTATATGGAGGGAGCCCACCACATCTTCTCCTTCCGTTTAAGTAAAACGGTTAACGGCTCATATAATTGCCAAGACAAAAACGTTGCTGCATTATACTAGTAACATACCAGAAAACAAAAGAGGTTCTACAGTATGTTAACTTCTGCAGCTAAACTTAATGGCAGTTGCAACTGCTATGTGTATATAGCCACATGGGATTTTACAGCCAGCTTCCTTGAACTTTTTAAGACTAAAGGAGCTGAAGTTTACTCATTAAATACCACCGGGCACAAGTTATTTACTATAAATAAAAGCATTACTGCATAGCAGAAATTAAACCACTGCCTATGAGATCTGACAGCATCTTTCCCTTTCAGTCTGGAAGAGGCTTCCCAGGGCTGACTAGTAACTCTGTTTCACATGACTGTTTTTCCCAACAAAAAGGTAGCCTTTGGCCTGGGATAGAAAAAGTTTTTCCAAAAGTTATTGTACTGTTCAAAATAGAAGCAGAACTCCATTGCAGGTTTAGGTTTCTATACTGAAGACAACTGGCAGACCAAGATAAAAAAATATCTTACCGCTGCATCAACATTAGCAGGAGAATCACCATTGGGATCTGCCAGCATAGAAATAACACTAATCATTATAGTTTCCACTGTGTGAATGGGAAGCCAGCGTTCCTCAGGTTTTTCATAGCCATATTTGTCTTCTCCAGGCTCATGAAGAATTGAAATGCAGACATCACCATTCTTGTCAACTACAAAACAGAACAAGGCATATTTCAGTAATGAACACCACACTGGCATTTCTTCAGGATACTTAATGGAACTGTTACTCTTCGCTCCAGCTAGTCTGAAAATGCACTGAAGACACTTTACAAAAAAGGAAAGTAATTAACTATTACAGAACGCAATCTGTAATTAACAGGGCTTGGTGGCAGTCTGTTATTATGCCTGGACTTCCAGCAGAGAGGAAAAACTTAGTTCTAACATGATGTCGCAGCTTTCAAGACTATTTACATAGGCTTCCACTAAAGCTTTTCCTGTTAAATTCAAGCTAGATATTGACTATTTTCCACAGCAACAGCTGGATATTACTGTAATATGTTGGAATACGATTTAAGCTGCTGGAATCAGAAACTGCCTCACAAGCATTCTGATGTTTCCGACCATCAAAATCATCTCTCCATCCCTTATGATGGCAGACCCTGCACTGGTCTCCTCCCAGCTCCCATAATGACTTGAGAAACTAAAGAGCATTCCTCCATCCCCATAAAAGCCTTCTTCCATTTTATTTTATCTTCCCACTTATGACCAGCAGTAAGTGAAACATTAGAAAGAATCTTCTTTGAAGTGACTAAGAGATGCTGGTATTTCCTTTCAGGATTCACTGGAAAAGGACAACTTTGGCCTTCTATATTGAACTGCCAAACTAGTAATACTAAGACGAAATATTTGAAGGTATAACAAGAGGCAATTATAGAAGTCAAGTTTTCCCTCAGACCAGAATTTTACAAGTAGAAAAAAAATTATACTCCTGCACAATAACCAAGAATTCAAGACATTCAGTAGCTTTTGAATATATTTTAGTAGCAGTCTCTCAAAGCAGCACTGTTAAAAACTCTGCCGTGGTTATTAGTCCTTTGTGAAGTAAGGATGGCAAAGTAAACGCAAAGTTTCATATTTCTAACATGAACAGAAATGTACCCATTTGCCTTCACCACATTTGAGTTCTCAGTTGCAAAAAGAAATTAAAACTTTGACATTTCTTACCATTCGGATGCCAGATTTCTGTGATGAATTTCATTTTTGGCGGCCTCAGTGGGTAGTCTTTTGGAAAAGTAAGATGAGCCTTGAAAACACCACCTTCACTAGGGAATCAAAAATATCTTAGTAGAGTTTTTGTAAGCTGAAGCTGAAGACTGAACCTTACTGACGTATCAAAAGCTCTAAGTTTACCCCTCATACAGCTTAACATAATTTAGTAATTAATAGTACCCTCATTTCCATAAGCAATGCAGAACATTTCTAAATTGAGAAGATCCTTCCAAAAGATACAGTGTAGGGGAACTGGTGGTATCTTTTTTAGAATTAGGATGATGTTCCAGAGGGGGGAAAAATAAAATACATACACCACCACCACCCCCAGGAAAATAAAACTGCCAAGGAATTCACCATCTGGTATTACAACTTACATTTTTCCTCCCAGTACCTTTAAGAGAAAAAAAAAGAAAGTATTGCCAGTAACTCCCCTTCTCAATTACAGTCCAAAGATACCTGTTTACTTTCCTCCTTAAGACACCTCAGCCCTAATTTCCCGACACCAGCCTGCAGCAGTGAGCCTCAATGAAGTTCCCAAGCTTTGGAGTCATGTCTCTACAGCATTACTTTGCAAAAAGATTTCAAAAACCCACCTTTTCAACACTAAGCTACAGGGACTCAGACATGACAGTGAGGTGTTCTGCATTAGTTACCCACTAAACTGGAAAACAATAATAAACAAGAGACATCCAGTTTTTTATGTGGAGTTACAGGCCTATATTTAACTACAGTAACAGTTCACTGCTGTTTGGTTTGGGTTTTGTGTTGGTTTTTCTTTTCTCTAAATAATTAGGTTTCAATACCTGGGAGCAGTCCCTTTTGAAAAACGTGGAGCCCATATTAAATGGAAAGCCATTACATTGAAGTATTCCAGCTGTAAATTTGTCCTGTTGCTGTCATTTCTCAGAATTGAAGTTTGTAACAAAATTTCAAGTTGCAAAGGCAGATACTACAATAATTGGAATATAACCACCAAAGAAAGTAGCACAAGATCTGCAGTATGATGAGCTACTCCTCAGTATCCACAAAAACAAAAGAATTGGTGTAGAAAAGGCAAATATGTTCAGTGCAGGCTTTTGGTGTGTGTTGGTTTGGTTTTTTCCTCTATTTTTAAAGGAGTAGGAGCCAGCATGCAAAGCCCACAGGCTACTGAGAAAATTAAAAATTCCACCGTCACTAAAGATGTGGTGCAATTCGAGCAAGTGTCTCAAAAAAAAAGACAAAAACACGCAAAAAGAACCCAAACCCAACCCACAAAACCCCCCAAATCACTATATTTAAGTGACTTGGCTCTGAAAATAAAGCAGCTGAGGGGAGCTGTACCCAGAGCATTCTTTTTCCACAAGTTTTAGAAAAGTCAGGCAGTTTCCAAAGAATTCTTGATTCTGGAAAGGGTAAGAATTCCAGAAATACTGGTTGTTTTATCATCTGTATTAGTCAAGACAAAGGAGAGTTATGTTACATTTGTTGATAGTCCCAAATCAGTTAAATCCTTTCTTTCAAAGTGAAAAAGTTCTTCTTTCCTTTCTTAAAGGAGCACATCCTAAAGCTCCTAAACTGTACGACAGACCTGGCTGCCTGTCATCAATTCAATATAAATACAGCTCTTTAACTGGATACATGTCAGAAACCAGTTAACAAGGCACAGTTATCAATTAAGGGAGATCCCTGCCATTTTTAGCCATATTCCTGATGAAGGGGTCTCTGTCAGTAGAGTCATACACTGAGCCTCTAATCTTTTTACCTAAACTCAGAATTAATGAAGTGGGATCAGGAATGGAACTGAAGTTTGAAAACTTTAAACCACCTGGTTAACTTAAACTATTCTGTTCTATTGTCATCATAAAGTGGAGCAGGGAGGAAGGATTCAGTTTAATGCTACCTTGAAGAGCAGCAACTAAGGACTGGGACAGAAAACGGCCATAGTCTAAAAAGCTTCAAAAAAAGCTCAGCACCCTATTGAAGCAGGGGGGAAAATGTTACTGCAATTTTTTTTACAAATAATAAGAGGTTCAATTAGAAGCAGTATTTCTTTATCAATAGTATTTATGAAATGGCCATGAGAAAATAATGGAGCCACTACAAAACTGTTCAAAAGAGGTCAACAAAAGCTAGAGAATTCATCTCATGCAAGACTTGAGAATCGCAAGGTAGAGAGCTTGACAAAAAGCAAAGTAATTCAATTACTGTTCTGAAGTACTTATCCAGAAGTCTGCAGACAGAGATACACAACAGCTTCACCATGGAACTAAAATTAATCTCAGGCAAATGGCACTAAGCCTCCTGTATCAGTAATTCACCCCGGAACAGCTTAATGAAGGAGAACAGAGTTCATCTTCAAGAGCTGCACTTTAAACCAAGCTCTTCTGGGCATAGAACATTTTTCCAGGAGCTAGAATAAAGGATCATATATAACCCCTATGAGGAAGGGAAATTGTTCTTTCAATTAGCCAGAGCTTTTTTTTTAATTAAAAAAATAGACAAAACAAACCTAAACCACACTGCATGTGCCAGAGTGCTTCAGGTATACAGCAGTGAAAAACACAGTGAACTTAAAGTCCAGGAAAAGAAGTTACTACATCCACTTCATAGTTTTGGGTTCAAATGTTAATTTAAGAACCCAGTCCTCAGGATGAAGATACAAGCTTTTTGAAGCCCACCATGCAAGAATTGTTGGCATACCATGTTTGATCAACACTGAGTTAATTTAGGTTATGCTAGGAAGCTCTCCCCCTCAAACTGACAGGACTTGAGGCTAATTCTGTGATCTGCTGCAGATTCCCCAACTACATCCCTCTATGAATATTTTCCTACAATCACCAGCATGAAGTTGTAATGGTTTAAAATTGTACGATCAGCTCAACTGGAGCCTCACTGCAATAACAGCAAGTAGTTGATTATAACTGCCTTAAATACATCAGAAAACAGAAGCTGTCTCTAAGGATAGCCTATCCTTTCTCATTTCTAGGCAAGTACAAAGGGATCAGTGTCACATTTTCCCAGGGGCACAAAGCAGTTTAAAACTTCTATATAGGAAATTCAGCTACTTACAGATGGTTTACTAGCAACAGAACAGAGCTACCTAACTTAGTATGAAGATTTAGGTTAACTTCTACTCACTTAGACCAAACTAGAACTAGTAAATCCAAGTTCACTTAAGTTTCTGTATAAGTATCAGTACTTACTATAGTGTATCTGGAGGACCAATAATAAGGACTTCCCATCGATAAAGATCATTGTCATCTATTAAGCCCGCTGAAAAGCCTTCCACTGGATTTTTGTTGAGCTCTGTGTAGGAAAAAGAATTTAAGAGTGACTTTAGGTGTCTGATACACATTTGCTGGTTTTGCTCATGCCTCTATACATGATCAAAAAGCCCCATAAATTTCAGTGATTTGGCGCCTACTGATGGACTTACGGCCTGGGCGAGTATCCTCAGCTCCCTGCCACACACCACAGCATAAGATCCATAGTCTGACTCTAAAACACACTATCTAAAGCACGTGGTGAGCAGAACAGCCAAAATAACTCAGAATTGTGGAAAATGATCTTCTAAATTAGGTATCAATAGATGTGCATGCAAGTCAGAAGATAGATTTTCTACTAATAAAGAAGCCACACTGCTTTATAAGAATCCAGAGAATTCAGACTAAACTAAAGTCTATCTTTAAGTCTAGAAATTGTTAACCAAAGAACAAAGTCACTAGTTTTATTTGACACTAACAACCTACTTCCCACAAATTATTTTTTCAGAATCAGAAAACATTTTGAGACCTGTGCCAGGCGCATTCTGGAGATAATGATTTACTACATTCTGAACTGCTAGAAGAGAGCACAGAAGATAAGCTGTTATGCTGTTTTGGTTTTGAAGTTCTCTTAATTTTCTCTTTTGTTTCAGTTTTATCCACTAGTTGATAAGCAGTACAGGATTCTAAGTCTACAAGCTACTTCTTATAGTTACTGCCAGATAGAAAGCTTATCTGGAAACAGCTGTGCAGAGCCAGACCTAGACATGGGGGGTACAGCAAGGGTCAAAAACTAATTTAAATGCCATATTGATGCAAAATTGAAATTCTTGGTCAACTATTCCCAACAGTACATGCAAAGTCCTGATGCATTTTGGGTACTTTGGATAGGGGAAGAGGAGAAAACTTTTTTCCTTCAACTGATCAGTAGTTTCCAGATTGTTAGGGATTTTTTGTTTTATAGTTACTACTGCACTTATTTAGAATCTTGTCAGGCATTACACAGCCCTCATTATCATATTCCACAGTACAGTCAGTCTACATGTTCCTTCTTTGTAAGCCCAGCAGCTGTCTTTTGTCTTTATTTCTAGGCATTACACACTTAAATTCAGAGGTCCTTATAACGCCCTCAGGTACATGCAGGAGAACTTCCAAGCGAGAACCTCATTCTTTCATGGAGATAAAGCTACCATTAAGCCCAAACTGATCTGCCCATAAGCTTGCAGTCACTGTTTGCCAGTTTGCTCTTAACTGTTTAAAGTGCAGTTAAAAAAATGTGAGAAGAATCAATTCAAGCCCTACACAGGACAGTCCAAGTCCACACGGGGAAAAGAAAGTGCTCAGCTCACATGAAGGATCAAGGTCCCAAAGAGGTAGACAGCAGGAATACCAGCTTTGGCCATTGATAATTCAAAGTCAAATTTATCCACACTAAAATCCCAGGAAATGTATTGGAAGGGCTTTTCTTCAAAGCTACTCAGCAGGGGTTTAGTCAACAGATGAGGTCAACCGCTCGCTCCCCATGATGCTGGACACAGATTTAGGTATTGAACCAAATCATCTTTTCAAGACAATACCCAGAACTGAAGGTAATATCACAAGTTATTTAACCCAGATACAAACTTCAAAACCCAAGAAACCATAGCACGGCCACACCTCCACTAAGCAGACCACTTTTCACCCATTTGGCCTCTAGAAAACTGTGGAAACAGCTGCATGAGCTTGAGTAACAGTTCGTGAGAGGCCCAGAGACACCAGGCAAGTCTCTCACGAAATGAGCATTCGGCAGTCCCTTACTACCTCCCTACTACAGACATTTCTCCAGCATCAGATATTAGAAATTCAACTACTAAGGTGGTGGAACATAACCTTGTTCTTTTATAAAATCCTGTGTGGAAAAAAAAACCCCACACAACTGCTGATTGCTTATCTCCACTCAGGACACTGAAGCAATCCTTTCAGATATTATATTAGTACTGTAATAAAGAATGTGCAGCATAACTACAGAAGTCAACAGAAAGAGTGCAAGTATTAGATTTTAATACCCCACCTTAACACTTTCCAACTTGAATATAAGCCTCAAAAGCACAAATTCCCTCACTTTTGCATTTCCACAGCAAGAAAACAGTTGATGTCAAGTTCTGTGCAAACTGCTGGAAGTCAAGCTGCTAATATTTAGCTTCCTTACTGTTTACTAATAATCACTTCTCAATGGTAAGACTGAACAAGTCTGCTAGAAGTTAAGACTCCAGAAAATTCAGAATGTTTCTCTATCTAAACTTGCCACGCTACTTTTGAGTCCAACATACACAATTTTTTCCTCTATTTCTTGATTTGTGCTTTTTCCATTTCTTTTTACATCTGCCTCAGCCTCCAGAAAAATTTTATTCTTAAGTCCTTTGAAACCTTTTTTCATGTATTTGTTTCCAGTGAAAGCCAGCTCTTACACTCTGACTCCTACCTAAGACCTCGCAGCACTATCTGCAGCAACAGATCTTGTGAACAGCAGTAAAGCTGCTGGATGCCAACTCTTGGAATGCAGAAAATCTGTGAACTGTACCAAGGGGACAGCCATCAACAAAAATATTTGGTTACAGAAATTTGCTTAGAGGATGCTTCTATAAAGCAAATTA
This sequence comes from Thinocorus orbignyianus, assembly GCA_013400375.1. Classification (NCBI taxonomy): domain Eukaryota; kingdom Metazoa; phylum Chordata; class Aves; order Ciconiiformes; family Thinocoridae; genus Thinocorus; species Thinocorus orbignyianus. The sequence goes on along the minus strand of VXBW01008058.1, from coordinate 292,966 downwards.
TGACAATGTTATTTCTTTTATAGGAGGTGGCATCAGTCTCTCCTCATACAAGGTTCTCCCTTTCCTTCCATGGCAGCAATACTGAAGCATAGTTCAAATTGCTATGATTTACACAAGCACTTTGAGGGAAAACAAGTGATATTAACTCGGGCACCTTCTCCACTAGAGGTATGTAGAATTACCACAGGCAAGTTAAAGTGAGCTTTTCCATCCAGGTTATTTATGCTAAACTGCACATCAACTAATGGCTGGTTGGCAGACAAAAAAGGAAACGTCAAGAAAGTTTTGCACTGGGACATGAAAAACATCCTCCTTGGCTGCTTTACCATGGACAGACACAGAGAACTGCTACTAATTAAAACCTGCAACACAGAAACCTAGGGTTTGTTTGGGTTTGTTTTTCCCACCTGGATATGCAGCCAATACTGCATATCAGAGGGGTTAACTAGTAATCTCACCCATCTCTCCATGAGCTAAGACTCACACACTTGCGAAGTCCATACACCAAAATCCCAAGGGAATGGTGATGCCACTCTGGCAAAAAAGGAGCACAGACACACATACACCCCAGGCTAACAGTCGGAGGAGTCAGCTGCCTGGCAGAGGGACCTCTGCCCACCAGCCAGAGCCTCTGGTGACACTGACACTGCACTCAAGAAAGTGAGACACCTGTTCCCTGTGTCTGTCACTCCCTACCAACCACAGCAGTTAACTGCTTGCAGCCTGAACAGGAGTTTCCCAACACAAACACACAGAAGGTGAAAATGCCTCATTAAGCAAAGGATTCCATTTCTTCTCCCAGCTGGGGAGAGGGAGATCAGGCCCTTGGTGCTGGTCCTCTGCAAAGCCCTGTTGAAGAGCTGGCCTACAAGTCCTGGAAAAGCAGAAAAGTCAGACACCTATGAAGAACCGAACCTCTCCATGTTTTTTCAATGCTTAAGTTTTCCGAGACTCCTTGTTTAGCTGAAGATATTCTATACTTTTAAAGTGTAAATAGAGTTCACATTTTTGTCATGTCCATGCCTGAATAAGTGGCATTTACTTGCTACTATGTATTACACACTATAGCTTAGTATTTCCGCCAGTATTTTCTGTATTTCTCAGTTTAATATAAATATTTTACCCTAGAGGAAAAAAAAAAAAGGAAAAAAAAGATGTAAGAGTGTAGAGACAGTTTCAGGTAGAGTCCTTCCCATCTGAAGCAACAGCTGATAGCCAAAGCAGCATAGGCCTGGAGAGCCGCCAAGCAGCAACACACTGGGGAAGAGAGTCCCTTGGCTGCCTCTAAATTAGGCATTTGATCCCTTTAATCCATCCTGAACCCATACCTGATTTGGGAGGTGAGAAGTCTACAGGCCCATATAATCCAACAGAACTGTTTAAGTCCAGAACTGGACTTTAACGTCGAATCCTCATCTCTCATATGACCTACCACCACAACCTACTGCTCCTTTAGCTCTTTCTAAAGCAGAACTAAGGTAGCATTGTCTTCAGCTTGAGCCAATGCAGTACCACAAGTTCTGCTTCCAGTTTCAATGTTTAGTTGACACTGAGCTACCGATGTTCCCACACTCAGTAAAAATGCCTTTATGTAAGCCAAGAGACTTTCACCAATCCACAAACAAAACGGCGTCAACAAAAATGACTAAGCAGAAAGAGCCCCATGGCTACACGCAGCAGCTATGTACGGCATCCCGACTTTTCAGCTTGACGTTTCACCCAGCTAGCCCCTGCACACAAACACTTCTCAGTATTTTAAACCACATTACAGCACAAAGCTTTCAAAAATATAAGCTTCCACATGATTTTTAAAAGCAACCTCTTTATTAAGTTACACCGTGGTTGAGTTTTGTGCAGTCAGGGGATTGAGTCCAGCACAAAACCAGAGAGTGGTCAGCCCAAGTCCTAACTAAGGTGCTGCAGAAGCTCAACAAGCAGAGCTTTACATTTCCCATACACTAGGCTTGTTTTTTCTTGGGCACTTTTTGTGAGTCTCAGCACAAGTCCAGTAGCTTCCAACAATTGTACAGATTGGAAATCCTTGTTCTAGACTTTTCTTCCATATCCAAAGCTGTGACTTCCATGTAGTTACATTATTTAACTGAGGTCAGCTATGATTTCCAAGACTTTCCTTTCTGCCTGCACACCCAGCTGCAAGTTTCTGATTCTAGATAGGGCTGAGATAATGACAACGTAACTTGATCTCCTTGCACAGATGTATTCCCAGAGCTCCCCGTATTTCTACTTTCATCATGTTCTGTCTTGCTCCACAAGCTCATCCAAGAAGTTCAGATAAAACACAGCATGAGATAGGCACACACTTGTGGTAGCCACTTTAGCAGTGACAAATAAGATAGCAATTAAGACAGAACAGTTTTAGCCTCAGAAGGACATGGTAATTATTTTTAAGCAAGACTGAAGCAGTGAAGGCAAACCTGTCTTAAGGAGAGCCTGGCAAGTAATTTCCAGTGCTCCATGCATCACCCCTTGTTAATAAGTGCAGCACCACAGACTTGTACAAATATAATTTACAAGGAGAGTTGAATAGTTATGTTAACAGCCAAGTTGCTCACAGGAATCATCTCAGTGCAGTGCTACACAGCTTCATGCCCTACTGCACCAACATACTTCATTCACTTGGCCATCTCCTCACCTCTGTCTGCAGAACCTTCCAAGGATTTTTACAGTGAAGCAGATTTTGCAAGGACGGAGGATAAGGCTAGGAGTTTCTCATTTGATTTTTGGTTTTACTCCTGATCAGCTTCCTAGCCAGGGCCACAGCTCAGTTCTGCCAACAAGAGGGCAGCAGCAGTAGCCAGAAGTGAAGTGGCAGAAGCTCCTGGAACTGCCACTACAGATCTGTGTATTAAGGTTATGGTGCCAAAGAAATTTGACTAGGTAGAAGCTGGAATTATTATACTAGTAAGGAGTCACATTATTCTAGACATAAACCAAGAACCAAGTTTGTGTATGTTCTGTAGCTCCATGTTCTCAAGAGTTGTGGCATACCTGAAGACAGACAATTGAAAGTTTGGGTTAGCTACTTACTTGAAAACTGACTCTTAGCACAGTAACCAGAAGCTTGGAGCTCCTTGGTACTGTCCTGATTCTTAAGGAGTTCCCCATAGCCCTTTAAGTCCATGGAGGTAGCACTCGATAGATAATGTCACTGCACATTCAGACATCAATCTCAACTTTTAGGTCAACAACAGCTCTCTCTCACAGTCTCCATCTACCAAGGTGACCTGGCATACCAGTTTACTCAGCCCATGATCTGTTCCCATGCACCATTTTACCCAAGAGCTGCGATGACAAGCAAGAACAGAGATGACCTATTTTGAAGCATTTTCTTTCTGAAGCACTCACTCTTCATACATAAAAGAGCCTTCTGTGTACACACAAACCAGTCCCGTTCCAACATCCTACACATACCATGCACAAGGAAGGCCTCTTTCCCCCTCTCCCTAATGTGTTTTCCATTAAGAAAATGCCTGCAACTCAGTAACTTAAGCATATGCAGAGCACAGCATGCCTGAGCCTACAAGTCTTTCGCCCAAGGTGAAGGTGGTGCTCCAGTTACTTCTCTGTCCAATTCAGTTTCCACAGAACACTGGCAATACAAAACAAACTGATTAAAACCTTTGAATTCCATGGTATTGTTTCAATTTTTAAAGTAGTGATGCTTCCAGAATCGAGCTACACAGCAACAAGTTTATAACATACGTTTAAATTACTATCAATCATGTATTTTCAGTAGAAATGGAGATAAACTGTTTCCTCAAGAGCCTTCTTTGGCTACACTCCTTGAAGCCTGATGTGATACGTTACACAGCATAATCTAACGGTCACATCACCCAGTTTAAAATGGGGGTTGAACAGGTCTGTTAAAAAAACTGGTTTCTAGTAAGGTCTGAATTTTGGGGGAAGTGGTATGAGAAAGGGAAGATCAATGATAGTCAAAATAACTGAAGAATCCCTAATTCTGAAGTCAATACCTGAAAGGAATCAAGTATCTCACTGGGAAACATTCAGTTTTTCACCCATAGCATGTCAGCTGCAGCTCAGGGCCATGCTCATCTATCAGTGTAACAGAAACACCACCTTCTTTTTCTCCCTCCCCCCTCAGTGTCCAATGATGCTTCCACTCTTGAGAGTCAGACAAGCGTGAGGCAGGTACATGCATCTGCCTGTATTTGAGACTGTCACCCTCAGCAGCATTCAATAGAGATCTTATCAGGATAAGTAGTTCCTCAGACTCCGTGATTATCTCATTCCAAAGCAGGTGTCAGAAACAGGTCAGATGAATTACACTCTACAAGCAGTTATTTCTCTCACTTACAAAGGAGCCTAGAGAGCTTCAGATGTCTATACATATAACTACTAGAATTTGACAAGACAAGTGTTATCCTAAGTGCCAGTCATGTTACTGTAGCTGAGTTTAACTTGGGCAGCAGGAAAAGTTAATTGACTTCTTAACAGCTGTTTGCAAGTTACCAGACTAAAGCCACAAAAATATTCCATCCAAGTTGTCTTCTGAGCAGTCACATACACTGCTGACCAGAGCTAAGAGCTCTAGGATGCGTGTGGTTTACATATAAGAATAGAACACACTTCTAGGAAATCCACTAGAAAGTCTGTATCACAAGACTATGCCATAGGGAGATGCCAACATCTGAAGAGCTCATCAGGAGCTTTCTTCATCATATGCATAAGTTGTTGTGCAAGTCAAGGACACTCTTCCAGCTTGTTTTCTCCCTTGCTTATAATATGAATACCAGGCCTGCATATCCTAATTGAAACTACATTGTTATTCAGAATTGTTTTAAGACATTTTTCTAAGTGACTCCTGACAGCACCACTTTTTCTATCAGCACTGAGTGCAAGCCAACTGGAAAAAGACAGCCAGTTTACATACTAGGTAATGTGATCACTGCATGGAAGGTGGCTTCCCATAATAAGTAATATACAGAGCAACTGTATGTGAAAAACTTCACAAAAGGTTGCTATCAAGAAGTCTTTACTATTATTCCAAACATGTACAAGCACTGCTAACATTCATGCCCAGGACAGTGGCTACTTCCATGGAATCCTACTTCATTTAGATTCATTAGTGTTCTTACAGGGTCTGGGTATCTGATTTCTGTTCCAGCTGATACGCCTTGGACCTGAGAATAGGAAGGAGAAGCAAACATGAACATTTACACTTGCAGGGTGGCCTAGAACTCAGACCTACTAGATTCCGTAAGTGAAAGATCTTGCCAAGACCATTTCTACTGACAGATACCCACACACCACTGAAAACTCAAGCAGGTGCAGCACGGTGATAGCACAGGCCTGCATGTGAAGTGTCACCCAGATTCTGTTCCCGTATGTTGGGACAAGCAGCAGACTGTGCCAGTTTCAAGAGTCACATGCCCACTTCTTCACCCAAGCCACCTGCCCTTCTGTCTCCAGGCATGTAAATACACACTCATTTTAGTATTTGGTTAGTTTACACTTTCAGAACAGCAGCCACCTTGCAGTTCAGATCCACTTTGTTAGAGACCAATCTTTATGCTGGAAACAAAATGGTGTTTTTTAATTTTATTTAATTCTGCCACTCTATTCTACATCAAGACTTGAAGCTTGCTTCTGCTGAATACCCCACATGCTTAAGGACTTCAAAAATCCCAGTGTTACAGGTGACAAAAAGAACATCTAGATCAAAACAGAGGCTGAATTAAACACACTAGAAAAACAAAATTTAGCAGAATGCCCATTTGAGGCAAACAAGTTCTACCTTACTTTCAAACTGGTTAGAATAAGGTTTTGGGGGAAGAGAAAAAAATGCACCAACTTGCACCAATACCAACCACAAAGGGGATGAAGTAATGCTATCTTAGTTGAATATGCACGTACTGTTCCATGTCTTCCTCTGCATTAGCAAAACAAAAAACAAACAAATAAGTTACACATACAGAAGAGTCAAGGCAGCTTCAGTTATAATTACAACATGTGCCTTCATTTGAGGACTACTCACTCACTCTGATTTATCCCAAATCAGCTTCTCTTAAACAAAAACAAAAAAACCCCAAACAGATATTTATGGCAAAACAACAAATTCTTATAGTTTACATCTGTGCAGCAGACAGCTCTTTAGTATTAAACTGGAATCATGATCAACCACGCAAGGCAAGGTATTTTAATGGGGTTTGAGTGATTTAACATCTCCAAATAAAGACCTTTTCAATAAAGCAGGAATACTTGTCATTAAAGCATCTTCCCAGCAGTCATCAATTTGCACCTTATTTCACAGGGACTCCAGCAGCCTTCTCCCATTCCACCATTCTCTAATGGAACGGAGCAAAGTCACTTTACTGCCAGATCCAGATACATCCATGCTTGAGTGCAACTTACTGGTATAACTTAAAACTCCTTGTTTGGGGGGTAATCATTATGGTAAACTTGGTTCTTTCCCTGAAGGATTAGTAAGCTGACTTAGCCAGAGCCAACTGGCTGTGACTACAGCTGCCCCATCAAGGGGTAAGGCTCATGAAGCAGGTTGTTATTGCTTCAACCTGTTCAAGCAAGCGGTTGAGTCACCAAGCCCCTGCATTCTGAGGTTTAGCTAAACCTCACTTTCCAGAGCTGTCAGCATCCCTGAATTTTTTCTCTTTGACTGCTTTCGTAAATAATCTTTTCTTTGAAGAGGCAGAGTTCAGCTTTCTTCCACAAAAGGAACATTTGAAAAACTAACATGTGCAGCTAGTAAAGTTTGCCCCAAGTCCCATCCATAATGTTATTTGCTGTGCAAGAGAAATGCAGGCTGTTTGTACTGCTCAGACTCTAGTCACTGCGACAAGACATGTGTTTTAGCAGTGATATTATCTATAGTCAGCATGAGCAAGGTAGCTTTGATGCTTCTGTCAACACATCTTCACAAGAAACAGAATTATCTTATCTGTTATAATGGGGCACTGCATCGCAAGCATGTTGAGTGGTACACACATGCTGTACCTAAGCATCCCCAAAAGCATCACAGCAACAAAGACTGATGCTTATCTAAAAATATGAAAGAGTCCTTAAAAAAATAAATACATATATATATGTGGAGGTGGTTATAGCATTTTAAGTGATCCTGAAGTTAAGTTTGACACCTGCAGGACCTTGGAGCCTTAACTATTCAGGATAATACAGAATATTACTGGTCATACAAACAAACCTCTCCAAGGATGCTAACAACCAGACCAGCATCAACTTCATACTTCACATCAGCGATGCTCAAATTATTATCTTGCAGACAAACCTCCTGTAAGCCAGTAAGTAACCAGTACTAAACTGTAAACAGAGGCTTCTTATACCACCAGCCACCCAGGAGATAGACCATCTCAGCTTCTAGCTATAAAGTAAGCTTAACTCCCCAATTCCATCAGAATTCACTCTAATATTTTAGAAGTAAACCCTATAGAGTTGCCAGAAATTCAACTAACTCAACACTACAGTACAAGATTTTTCCACACAAGGAAGTTAAAATCATTGAACTGTCAACATTAAGTATTTAATACAGTTTCCCAACTTGTTAATTTTTAATTACACATTTTTACTTTGAAATAGGAGCCGTAAATGCTTTAATTTGAAATAATGCCACGTTTCTCATGTTTGAGAGTAATGTTAGTGTGGGTTCTTTTGAATCCCAAGTTGTAGAGTATTTACAACACAATGCAACTTCAGCCAACAAGGGCAGGGTTATTCCCGTTTTCAGTGATCCATGTTTATGTTAAAGAGGACTCGCACTTCTGGTTCCACTGTGCGCTGATTTAACTGCATCCTCCCTACATGATTTTGCTGGGTGAACCAGACAAGTCGGCCCACGCTAACAAGTCTCTGTCAGCAAGGATTTGGCAGAAAGATGAAATAAAAGCATTCAGAGAAATGCCTCAGTCGGCAAAACCCTTGGGCCTGACAGCTCTGGAGACTGGAAGAAGAGCTTTACATCCTTCATCAACTCCTGCCTCCTTTTAAAGGGCCTAAAGTTTCAGGGCTGTACAGAGAATACAGTTTATCCTCCCCCATCTCCCTTGGGGGTTGAACTCTGCTAATCTACTGCTACACCAGTCCACATACTTGCTGTGGACTTTTTTGAGGGGGGGAAGTTCAGAAGCACTTCATTCTCTTAGTTTTTCCTGCGCCTTACCCATAAGAGGAAACAGACAGGTCATAGCTTCTATTTCACATTATTGCCAACTCACAACAAAACACCTTTCTCCTTCAAGAGAAAGAAAGAGGGGAAAAAAATAAGAGAACCCCTCTAAGAGCAAATGTATTTATTGAATTTTAAGAGACTTCCAGAAGCTGCTAGAGCTTACAATTAAGTTAACTTGGAAAGAAGCAGCCATTTATCTTCACAGATACCCATAGAGAAGAACCTCCCTTCAGCTCTAGTTAGCGTAGCGCACTAATTGGCTTTGGTAGTCACTCAGCAGTTCCTTTAAACACTCTAAAACCAGAAAACACATAAGACCGACCCAAAGTTCTAACTATTTTGAACTGCTCTTGTACCTAAACTGAGGCAAGCACACATCAATATAAAACCACTACTGTACTAATTCCCTCGTGATACAGCTCACTGTTTCATTAGCAAAGGCGCTGTGAAGCTACTTAGTAGTTTTTTACTCAGGGTTTTGTTTGGTTGGTTTTTCAGGGTAAGTTTGGAAAGGGGTAACAAAGCAACCAACATCTATCTTGAAGTTATATTTTGTGACTGTCATTGAATACCCCTTCTCCTAGAGCACTACCAGCATCCAGAACATGCCACTTCAGTTGACAAGCACGCTGTATATATGGTGCTGTGGTACTAGTTACCTGCTCAAGTTACAATACAAGCCAGCTTGCTCCAGAAAAAAAACAGAAGCTTATCTTGATACACTCACTGCAGCAACCTGGGACTATATTGTCAAGTTTTGTTCTGTTTTTCAAGGAGACCCTTGGGTTTAAGTGTCACTGAGAACCAAGAAAACTTACCAGTTGACCTTCACTTCAACAGTCCCCAGAAATCAAAACAACTCATTAAGTGCCCTATGCCATGAACATTTATTTTCCCTACGATGACTTTATTAAAACCCAAAACATATGGGTGACAAAAGAGGTAACTATTTTGAGAACTACCTTTTTACATTCCTTACCTCTCCTGTCATCAGTTGTTTGGGGTTTTTTTTCCCCTCTTGGCATTGAAAAGAGCCATCCGGGGTCTCACCCACTAAAGAATTTCTATATTCCTCAACTGCCTCACTATTATGTGGGTTTCGGATTCCCCCTTCAATCCCCCTCCACTTCCAAATGTCTTGTTTCAAGTCCAACAGTTCCAGCTTCAGATCTCTTGGGCTTGAATAATGCTAGTTTGACAAGCGAGATGACATAACTCATATCCACTGCTGTTCCCTGTCCTCCAAAACCCAACCACTAGGTACAACCCAATGACTCACCACGTGTGATTTAACACAAAAGCTGCATGTGTCACAAGAACTGAATTATCAGCCCTGCCAGGGGAAAGAATACCACAACGCTGACTTTTGGGTTGAGGTAGAACAAACAGTGTGGGTATAAACAAAAGGACATGCTGGAGCAGCTGAGACATGGAAGACACCAGTCAGCAGTAGGTAAGGAAGATCAGACATCAGAAAGCTCAGTCTGCACTGGGACTTCAAGTAGCCCACCATCAGAAAAAGCAGTCTCAGAATCTACTTTCAGCTCAGTTCAGATGTTGCTTAGGTTATCACATGTGGTAGAAACTATTTTCCTTTTCAGGTCAGTTACTCAAGACTTCCAAGAAGTTCAAGACATTTGAGTACCCACCCCACACTTAAGTATGCACACTCACAATCACTTTTAATCTTTTCAATTCTTTTTTAATAGATGTAAAGTGACACTAAAGGCACTAATATTACTCAAAACACAGAACCTCCACAGGAGAGTTGCACATTACATGCAAATGGTTGCAGTGCTTGAGTGTGCACAGTTGAACCAGCAGCAGTAACAGGGGCAAGTGGAAAAGCCCATTTTTTACCATTACGCATAAAGCCTTCAGAAAAGGGCGAGCAGAAAGGTAAACAGGAGTTAACCCCCAAATCTAACAGTCTACAAGTCTACTTAATTATCCAAGCAGCCTGTGGTTAGAGAAGGTCTTAAGACCTCACAAAACAAAAAAAACACAAACCAACCCCAAACTAACTACACAACAGAAGCTGGCAGCTAACACTTATTATCAAGAGACTTCAGCTGAATGTCAAACTTTCTTTCATGAAACAATTAGGTGGTTAAAAGAGAAATTCCAGACAGCCGAACTATATTAGGTTACCAAAAGCTCGTTTTTATCAAGTTAGAGAACAACTGTTCTACACTACTGCTTCCCTAGAGGAATCAGTTAGAGGAAAGAACAGCCTTGCATCAAATCCAGACTGAAGCTCCTGTAGTAAGCCTATACCTAGTGTTATTAGCATATCTGAACATGGAGACACCTCACTGAAGGTCAGTAACAACTTCAGTCACTACCAAGGCATTAAAAGCTGTGTGCTTGTGGTCAGGAGTACAGCTGTAGTATGTATAAGATTATTTTTTTTATTATTACTTTTAAGAAGAATGTCAGCTTAAAGGGAAAAAAAAAAATCCTGCGCTAATAGTTAAATACCCTGAAGTGACCTCAAACTTATCAACTCAAACCAGAAGATAGTGCTGGAGATGCAACACACACATCGCCTAGCTCGCTATACCTGGTTACACAACTTCACCTCCTCACCGCTCACAGCAGTGTCTTCCACCCTGACGCTTTTCAGAGACATCAGCCAAGTCTCAGGCCAAAAAAATCCTCCTCCAGGAATTTCTGTGCCACTCAGTGACCCCGTCCCTCCGCATGGGCTACTCAGCAAACTCCAGCCAGCGCTGTATCTGCCCGAGCCTAGGTACACCTAGCACACATTTCCTTATCTGGGTATGAAGCAATTTTTACGTAAGTGACGAAAAAGGCAATCAGATTCGCCCAAGGTGCCGGGGCGCCTTCTCCCGAGGGGATAACTTCACCCTGGACGCCGAAACCCCGTGGGCAGAGGACTCGGGGACCCACGGTGGGGGGGTTGAGTGGGTTGGGAGTGGGAGAGGGCA
>VXBW01008058.1:248379-281090 GCA_013400375.1 Thinocorus orbignyianus | reverse complement strand
GCAAGGCGGACTGGAGCTCCGTCATTCTCCCCCTTTCTGCCCGGGGAGGGAGTCCCAGCAGCGGCGGCGGCGGGGACAGACACGGCGCGGCTCCTGCTTCTGCGAGCGCCTGAGGCGGCGGCGAGTGGCCCTCAGCCCGGCCGCACCGCGCCCCCCGGGGGTCTGGCTCCTCGCTGGCCGCAGCCGCCACCACCACAGCACGCAGGGTCCCTGGCAGGGGTGAGCGGCCGTGGCTCCGCGCCGCCCTCCTCCTCCTCAGGGCCGCCACCTCCTCCTCCCCCCGCCCGCCAGGAATTTCACTGCACTCCGGGCCGCGGCGCGCAGGCGCACTCCCGGCCGGCCGCCGGCCCTTCCGCGCCGCCATCTTGAGAGGGGCGGGGAGGCGGGGCGAGCCCTCCTTCGGCCGCCATCTTGAGAAGGTCTTGCCTTTCTCTCCTCGCCTTTAGAGCCCTCGCTTTAAAGAGGAGGGAGAGAGTTTGTGCTAAGGAGGGTTTTCCTCAAGAAGGGGGCTTAGTGCGCCGTCCCTTCACACACGTTGGTGCTGGTTGTTTTCCTGGCTTCTCCTGCTTGGCACCCCGCTGAAAGCAGAGGTGCTTCTCCTGAGGGGACAGCTGGCTGCTCCCTGTGTGAGAGGCGTCTTCCCTCAGTGACCATCCTGCACAGGGCAGTGAGTAACCAAAGCTGTCCGGGTATTTTGGCCTTCCTCAAAGCCCTGCTTGGCCTCAGACTACTGCCCTCTCCCCAGCCCTGTAAAATACTTAAGTTTTTGAGGAGGGTCTAAAAAAAAGACCAGGGTAAAAAGAGTTAGCTGGATGAAAGTTGCTTGTGCAGGGCTGCTGCAAAATGTAGATTTTTGTCTGTGGGTGGAATGGGGATGCTTCTGTGAGGGGGGGCGCACTGCTGTGCTGAAGATGGGCCCGGGAAAGAGAAAGAGGTATAAAAGTCCTAAATCAAACTCCTTGTTGTACATTTGAGGTAAAGCGGCTCTCCTGCATTAGTTTATCCCTGAAGGATGTAGGCTTAATTTTGGATCTCCAGCAAAGGCCTTCAGTATAGGACATTTTGGAAGATGACTACAAGTCTGAGGACTGACACTGGTGAGAGAGAGAGCTAAAAATTAAGAGTTTGTCACAAGGAATTAAGTACATGGCCAGGGAAGGACTGACAACAATACAAGTTGTCTTGAATATTTGTGTTTTGACTGTGACAAAACTACTGTAATAAACAGGTGTTTGAGATTCTAAAACAATTAGTACAGGCTGCCCTGCTACTCTGCCGTAGACTTTGAGTGCCCCATTGGATTCTCTGATTTTACATTTTAATTCTGAAGGAAATGTAGTTTCTGACTAATTGGATGAACCGTTATTACCAGTGACAGAAAGTGGGAAACTCCCTGCGCCATTGCATAAAGAAATTACTCCAAAGGGATTTATCCTGTATTGGTTTGCCAAAATGCTCAAATCTTTTAGAAAAACAGTGCTCTATTTTTTACACTACAAGGGGTTTATTTTGTTTGAGAACGCCAAATTTGGCTTTCAATGAAGGAAAAAGAACTAGCTTATAAGAGAGAAGTTTTTAGTTGGCAATGCTAAAGTCATTTCCCATGCTGCCATTTGGAAGGCCCAATATAGACTGAGAGTTTCATTACTGTGCTGGAGCAATTAATCAGAATACTATTCCCGGATTTTCTTGCAGTTCTGATTGAATCGGTGTCCTCCTCAGTGATTAAACTGGGATGATACAAGACATCCCACAGTGTATGCTACTGTGACTGAAATTCATCTCATAAATGGTGTTCTTAGATGAAGAAAGTCTTTGTGAAAGTCCTCCTCCTTTGTAGGCTGACTCTAATTCCTAAATGTATTTTGTATTTGTGTTTTGTATTGCTTCAGTCAGGTTCATTCAATCTTAAAAAACAATCTCTCCATTTAAACAGAGAAGGCTATCATGTGCAAGTACATTTTGTAAACTTATCATGCTAAGAGACAGTCACCCAGATTGGAATTCAGGCGTGTTGATGGGAAGTGACACTGTTGTGGATGGTATTTCTCTTTCAGGAATAAAAGGTAGGCTTTGTTCACAATGTCAGTTAAGCCAGTGCTAAATTCACTCACTCAACTTTCTGTACCTGATGTCAGTTCAGGCATGAGTACACATTTCTGACAGTTCTATTAATAGAGGGCCTAACTACAGCATTGAAGACTGGAAGGTTATATGAAACAACTCTATTTCTAGTACATTCTATTAATCAAAATCATCCTGAACTGTTCACCATTGGGTCACTCGCTGGCAGTCATCCACTTAAGAAGGGAAGTTTTCTACAGTCTCCTATGGATTGTGTGTGATTTTACTTTAAGGAGCATAGGAAGCTGTGAGTTGGGAGAGAAAGGACATGGTTTAAACTGGCACAGGTGACCTGGATTCCTTTATTCTGGCAGCACGTTCAATCCTAGTTTATAAAAAGTAATATGTGTTTCATTACAGTAAGCAATGGCGACTTAGAGTGCTCTAACTTTTCTCTGTCAGATCACCTTGTGTGCAGCTGCAAACTGTAGAACATGGCTACCGCTGATGCGGGCAGATGTGTGACAGAGACATAAACTACTTTGGTGTTTCCTTACAGCAATAAAGACTCCATGGAATCCCATCATGGAAATGAAGCCGTCATGCCATAGCAGAGTGAGAACTCAGCTGGCTCACAGTTATCATTGCCTGTCCTTAAACACAACAGGCTATCTGAAAAGTGATAAAAGCCTTTCCCCGGCTAGAAGTAAGTGGTCTTCTCTTTTGTTAATATCTACTCTCTGGACTCCCTATGAACAAACACCTTATCCTACTGTTTGCTGAGGCAACGCGCAGTACGTTTTAGGAAAAAGTCTCAAGATAGAGGAGACTGGTTTTGAGTTTTGTTTTACTGTCTCTAGCATGAAACCGTGTCTCTCTGCAACCATCTCTTTCATCTCTGCATTAAACAAAAGGGCAATAAGAATTTAGATTACTTTCTCTTTCCTGAGACCATTTCTTGTATAATGACTGTTCAGATCTTACAGCCATTTGCTGTGGTTCTTACTGCATTAATCTTTTCCCTTGGCAAGGATATATTATCATAATTGTTCATCTTGTGGTTACAGTAGGAAATCTGGGAGTTTTTCTGACACCTTAAAAAGGACCAAGGTTTCACATTCAGCATCTTACTTTGCTGGAATGTGATGTCTTTTGTTTGACTTTCTCCCCCTGTTCCTCATTCACGACACATATCACATATTACACTAGTAGATAGTTTCTGTTCAGTAGAGAGTCTTCCAGCTGGATTCACACTGTTAGCAACATCTGCTCCCCGACTTCAGCTTCTTGGCAAAAACAAAAAGCTGATGGTAAGATAGACGTAGCTCTCTGTAACATGTTCTGCAACGCTCATCGAATTTTATGTGCTGGAGTCAGTGAAGAGACATTTTAAGTAGTAGCAATGTGAAGTATTGGTTTTTAGGGTTTTAAAAAAAGTTCCTGTTAGGCAAACAGGAACAATTTATACATCCATTGTGATGTTTGCAGGCTTGAGTCGCTTGCAGTTTATGTCTAGCAAGCAAGTTGTTTTCTTGACAGTGACAGCAAAATATTTTTAAGGGCTTATATTCTGGACCCAAATTGTCACCAGGAAAAAATACCAGCTTGCTGAGCTATGGTGTACAGGTCTACCCCCTTCCACTTGTGTTTGGTATGTGCTGATACAGAAGTGATTTGCTCTTTGAATAAGCCTTGACTGAGTTTCCTTGCAAGTAGTAAAACCTAAATTATTTCTTCATATATTGTATGCAAAGGTAGCGTTTGGCCAGTACTGTGGATGTGTATCAAAGGCAAATGCTCTGAAAATTCCTTCTTAAGATAGAATTTGGGAAAAAGAAGACAGCAATTCACTGTATTTAGTCTTCGATTCATAGCTCCCTGCTGGCTTGAGCAAGAGCGTAATAAGGACTAAAAGCTGGTTTGTTTCCAATTAGGTATGACCTATAAATAAAGCAGAGGACTAAACCTAGGCTGAACCCATCGGGCTCGTCAAAAGCATTCTGCATAAGTTCAAGGCTATTCCTACATAACAGGTTCAAAAGTTTATCTGTTACTCAGATGTTGTTGGGGTCATGTTTCACTGGGAAGTGGGTATGTGTGTGTGAAGAAGGGGGGTTTCCTGGAAAAAATGGACCAGTGAATCAGTAGCATGGCAGAGAGAAACCTGGTACAGGAATTACTTACTGCAGCTGCTACAATACATCTCTTTGGAACATACCTCTCTTCAGAGCGTGATGAAAATGTTTATATTTACTTGTATTGTAGTGATGTTTAGGTGTCCAACCAAGATCAGAGTCCCACTGGGTTAATGCTAATCCTTGATGATCTCCTGTAGAGGTAAGAATCTCGGTTCTTTCCTAAGAGTCCAAATAGTTAGGATGGCCATGTGTGGCGGCCCATGGTGCTAAAATGTCTTGCCCAAGATGCCAGAGCAAGCCTGCACCGGAGCCAGAAATAGGAGCTGGTCCTGGCTTTCTTTCCCTGATACATGAAACCACAATGGCTTGAATGTTTGAACCTTGCCATGTATCTGTCTGTCATTCCCAAACAAATCTAGTAGTATTCCACCTAGGTCACTTACCACAGGTAAAGGCCTTCATTGTGGCATGAAGTGTGGAAAATGATTGCTTGAGCCAGGGCGAAGGTATATAGAAGTATATTGAGTTGTTCAATGAAGGGTGACAGCTAAACAAAGTGTTTTGGCATGACTTTTGGATAAGATTTCTGGCATGAATCAGCCTTGTCAGGAATGGTTATGGTAAAACAGCCTCTGGAATTGTAGGAAATCCTTATGGATTCTTATGGTGGTGTTTACTCAGACTTTTGGTAGGAAGGTGCTGTTTAAGACCTGGGTAAACCAGAATGACCTTGTTTGGAACTTTATTTGCATAAGCTTAAACTATTACTTAAACAGATAGCATGCTCAGCTGGAAAATGGAGACTTCACCTAGTCATTAGTGTTAAGATCAGGGTAAAATTCTCATCTGAGAAGTATTTTCTTTACACAACATGGACAGAATTTCTTCAGAATACATCGGTTTTCTTCCCTCATTATCAGTGAGAAACAATTGACTTCAAAATAAGTGAGCAAATGAAAGCAGCAGAAATTAAAGTAATGCTGAAAGACTGGCCTAAATGCCAAAATAGTTATGGGAAGGGTTTAACTAAAATGAATCCTGCAATTTTCTAGCTAATATTTCTAAAGAACTGAGTGTGAGAAATGTTTGCTTTCCTACCTGCAAAACCTGACCTAATTGACAATCAGTTTAATACACCTGATGGAAAGCAGCCATGAGATGCACCGCTGTGTCAGTTTTCAATCCTTGGAATAAATACAAGGATGTGAAATATGAGGCAGGTAGTAATTGATTTGGCTTTGCTGAAATGCTGGCCTGTTACTGAAAGAAAATGAACATCAGTATTCCTACTTGAAGAAAACAAGTATTGTTTTTGTATTTTTTTGTATTTGCAGATTGTTATTTGTATATAAATTTGATGCCAGAAGTTAAAATGCTGTTTTCACTACTTCTGTTTTCTATTGTTGGCTTAAACCAGAGATTTAAATAATTGATTCATGATATAAAATGGCAAGCAGGAAATCTTAATTTACATGATTTATTTTAATCTTATTTTACATGTATAACTCTTAATCCTTTTCTTAAATAAAAGCAGATTCCTTGTGCTTGGCAGGACATGGCTTTTCTCAGTCAGAAGGACAGGAGTAGTTATTGTTTTAAGATATGTCAACATACGTATATTCAAACTATGGATTTGGTTTTTTAAGTCATTAAGTACTATTTGAGATCTTTTATTTATTAGATCCTGTGAGCTTTTAACTGATGGTTTCTGTAGTTACATTTAGATGAGATTCAGTTAAAATGCACACAGGAATCGTTAATGAGAGATGAAAATTTGGTTTTAGCTCCCCCAGCTTCCAAGGATATTAATACTACCAGATCTTATCCTCCTACAAGTTAGAGTTAATCATCCTGCATCTTGATTTTGCTCATAGCTTGGAAAAATGGAAAAAAAAAACTGGCTTCATGTTTTAATCCTAGTATAGTTTTCATTTATGAATGAACCAGTAATCAAAATAAACTTGTTGAATAAACTGAAATGAAGAATTTGCTTTCTTTCTGCACCTGCAGATGAAGCTAGTGTTGTAAAAAGCTGGTTCAGCATTCAACATGCTATTTCTAGCCACTTACTCAGTAACACCCACCAGTTTGGTGTTTTGACTTTCTCTGAAATTTCTGCAGCAAGCCTGGACTGCTTTTATATTTTGTACTCAGTGATTCCAGATTTCACTGTCGTGTAGGCTGCCCTTATTTCACGTTTTATTTTAGATAGGGCTGGTTTTAAAAGGACAAATATACTTGATTTAAAATAAAGAGTGACACATTAAAAATTATTTCGCTTTTTAAACTGGTAAATTCTTTGCTTTTGTTCCCATTTTGCAAAATGTAGTTGATACCACTTACCTCAAATTGTGGCTGATAATTGTTGATTAGGAGGTATCTAAAGCACTTGGCAACAAAGTTAATTTTTTTCCTGGAATCATCTAGAACAGTAAACTTGAGATACTCATATTTGTACATGACACGTTCTAGCGCCTTTGCTGGTACAAAATTAGTACAGTGCACAAAAGGGAAGCAAATATGCATGCGTGGTGGGTAGGTACTTCAGAGCAAATTGCCATAGAGATTGACAGAGCAATGGGTATAATTGTAACTTGCAGAAGGGCTGCACAGGAGCATAAGTGACACAACCTACATGGCTATAGTTCAAGTGGCAAATCCCTTCATGTCCATGCAATATATGAGGATTAGTCCCATAGGGGAAGTAAAACAGGTTAAGATAGTGTAACTACAGACATCTGTGGGCTGTAGTGTTATCATAGAATATAGTATTTGCCTCTGCTGGAAAAATATACTAACATAATTCTTATAATACAGACAGGTGCTCTGGAATTGAGTTGAATTCCAACAGAAGGCCAAGGGAAAACTGGGCTTTGCAGCAGAGAAGGAGATACCAAGGAGGCCTGTTGCTGGAAGCAGGTGAGTGGATGAAAGGGATGAATGCCTCTGACCTGTAGAGTCTGGAAACTTCTTGCTCTGATTGTGCTACAGTGCTGGATTTTTCTTATCTTAATGTCCTGATGTGTATGACAAGTTTGGTTTTCTGTTAGAAGTACACTATGAACTTCTCGGAGGAAAAGAGGGGAGAGGGAATGGAGGCAGTGAGAACACAGGTGGCTTGAGTTATATTTGGCTTTTTTGAATAGATAATCACTTTGTTGATTCACACCATCCTTATTCTCTACCTTTTAATTCTTTCTTAAGGAAGCATCTTACTGAACTAAGTCATAAAACATCCTGTTGACGTAAGTCTTGTTGTGGGGTAAAGAAAATCTTTTTTTTTTCCCAGTTTGGAAAATCGAGTGACTGCAGTTCTTCCATGGCTCTGATGAAGCTAGTTAAACTGCAACTGTTGTGGACTTAGAAAGAAAGGTTCTCCTTAGTTTCATTTAACTTAGGGATTTACAATAAATTCCCAAGCTTTTTTTCAAGTAAATATACCAGCTGAAGTTCCTATTAATGCTCTCATTGGTAAGAGTCATAGCATTATGGGGTGGTATTTTCTGCTGTGTTATTTTTAGCTTAAGACAACAGTGTTATATAGAAAGGGAACATAATTAAAAACTAAGTATCGACTGTTAATGAAAAGTGTGTCTGAATTAGGAAGCCAGATTTTGTTGATATACTTTTTAATTTTGTATGAAAGACCTTTTGAGACCGTCTTCAGACCAGGTAAAATTACTGGTATTATAAAGAGGGCATGGAAGGAGATTAAGAATGGAACGGATAGATAGAGTAGAAGTGTAAGATCTGAGTATGTCTGCTTTTGATTTTCGTATTGCTAATTAATAAATATAAATGATTCATATAGTGGGTTTATTACTGTGGTTACAAATTTTGTAAAGAATATTGTATGCAAAACAGAGCCTGAAGAACCAAGTGCTGAAGTCTGAAAACATCTTGTGCATTATTTAATAAAAATCAGATGCTAAGTAGAACTGTATTAACGTTTCAAAGTTTTAATGTTTATTGTTTTCTTTCTCCCTTTTAAGGATCAATGGTACCATTTGCTTTAGAGCTTGAGACTTGAGGTCCCTCTGCTTTAGCAAAGGAAATTGGTAGCAGAGCAAGGAATTCTTCCCAACTCTTTGTCTCCCAAATATAACCAATATAACTGATAGACTATCCTTTATGTTTTTCGCTCCATGTTCATGGATTTTTTTAATTTATTATTATTTTGTTTCATTAAAAGCAGATGTTTGACTGGCCAAGGTTTTTACAAACTTCTTTATGACTAACTGATTGAAATCAAATGGAAGATGCCCAGGAGGAGTGACTGGCCACTTGCTACGTTGTTCTCTGGTTGTTGGCATGGAAGCTACCATCTGCCTAAGGTGTGTACCTATCAGTGATAGTACAGATACATTTTAATCCCAGTTTCCTATCTAAATTGCTTCATAACTTTAAGATCTTCCAAATGTTTGCACAATAACTGTCAGCATCCTGGGGTTAGTATAACTAAGAGCTTCGCAACGGTGAAAGTTGGCTTTGTTGCTGGCAGAATTTGTTTCCCAGTGCTAACAATTATGCACGGCTGAGGGAGTTCATGTACTTACCCTTACCAAGAGGGTGAATACAGCTGGCACTTTGCCTTACTGGGAGCATTACGAGTGACAGTAATTTATTATTTTTTTTTAATGCAGGATGCTCTTCTTGAAAGTAGACATTCTCAAATACTAAATTAGATCATTCTTTATTTTAATCTATGTTTATTCAAGTTTTTAGTTAATCCTGACCTTAACATTCTCTGTAGTGATTAAAATACTGGGTTCATTTGCAGAATAGGTTTCTTTTTCAGTCTGGAAGCAGCAAGGCAAGGAAGCAAAAAGCCTTCTAGGGAAGGGCCTCCATTTTTGTTCTGTCAATGCTTGTCCGTTTGTCATTACTCATTATAAATGACTCCTTATCTGTTATGTTGTCTTCTTAATTAGAAGGGCTCTGGTGCATAGAAGTGAAGTCTGCGGTGGTCAACTAATGGTTCTTCTGAGGATTAATGTTTCACTGTGGTAGGAAAGGTCAAAACATAGGTCAAACAGACATTTAATTCCACAGTTTTCTCCCCCAATCCATGCAGATTCCACAGCCCTTTTGCAGAAGCATCCAGAATCCTAAAATGCAAGAAATCCAGTTATCAGATACACTAATAAAAGTGAACTTGAGCTAAAAAGCTGGGAAAGGCAAAAGCAGTTAACTTGGTTAGCAAAATAGTATCTTTGGTGTAGAGTAACTATTATGCCTCCCTTCTCTTGACCTCCATGAGCTGTTCTGTGCTTGAATAAATCTCAGCTAGAAGAGGAAGCTCCGTTCCAATGACAATAATGTGCAGCTTCCTCCTTTGTCTGATGTTAATGCAAAATGTTCTCACTTGCAGAGAAGGTTTTTTTCCTTCTTTTTTTTTCTTTTTTTTTTTTTTTTCTTTTCCCAGAGAAGAAGGAAGGAACAGTTAATAGAATTGGAGTGTGTTTATCTTTTACTGCTCTGTGATTACATGCTGGAGCTGTAATTTCTCCTGCTATACTTTTTGAGACTGGATTATGTGGATACAACCAAGAAGAATGTTACCTGTGAAATAAGTTATGTAAGCACCCCAAGAAACTTTCCATAAAGTTACAGTTTGTTTCCTAATTGAAAAAGTGTGTGGGAGAAGAGTCTGAACAAGCCTCCTTGCCCAACCAAAACCATGACCTGCATTCCAGGAAGTTTGAAGTTATGTATAGCTTATTTGTCATTAATAACGAAAAAAGTGGATTTTAAAGTATGGAGTGAGTAAACTTTATTTGCTGCTATCACAAGGCTGAAATATGCTTATGCTGCATCCACGCTGTGTTTTGTGCTATTAGCCAGGCAGTGTGAAAGAAAGCATTTTAAAAGGAGATGCAGGCTGAGGGGGCAAAAAGGATGCAGTAACTGAAAACATAGTATTTCTTGAAACTCATAGAATGAGACTCTTCCAAGCAGATGTTTTCCAATTAAGTACAGTGGAACAGGTGGTCAAGTTGGTTTTCTTGAAGTTAGGTGGGGTTTTTTTGGTGATTTGTTTTTGGGGTTTTTTTGTAACAGAAGACTGCTTGTGAAGTGTACTGGCCTCACAGAAACTGTTAGTCTGCATGGTTCAGTCCCTTGCTACGTATTTGTTCCATGAGATGCAGGCAAAGGCAAGAGTCAGGAAAACAGAGCAGTAGCTCGTACTGTTAGTTCTGCCTGCAAAGGTCTGAAGAAAAACTGTTGGCAATCTAATCTTGATTATTCAGCTACTAAATCTTACTTTAAAATACTAAGTTTTTCCTAACATTCTTTTAACTCATTAGCAGCTGCTACCTGAATGTTAATCATGACTAAATGTGGCCACAAGCAATAAACTGAGATAGAGCAGATTCAACAAAGTGCAGGTGCAGAATCTCTCAAACTTCCATCGGAAGGAAAAGCACTCAGGCTCCCTCCCTTTGCGATAGTACAGGCTGTGTATTCAATAACAGTTTGGCAAATGTGCATCAGTCCAGAGGTCTGAAATAAAAAAAAATAAACATAAAAAAATATACACGTTAGTAGATGAGTCATCTCTGGAGTTTTACAATATGGTCTCTTACAAGAATAGGACAGACTATTGATTCTATAATATATCTGAAACTGAAAATCACTCTGAATTTTACCCATTATTACATTACTTGAGTAGCCTGCTCTTGGTCACTGTTTGAGTTAAAGCGTAGGTCAAACTGCCGCCCCTCCACATCTGCAGCCCAGATATGAAAGCCTAGATCCAGCTTTGTCTGTACATTTTATCATTGCAGACTGGGTTCAAACCCAAAAGTATTTTATTGTGCAGCCTTGGTTCAAATAGAGACCGCAGTGACAGATCTTAAAAAACCCATAGTTTCTTCCCTAAATCTCTGCAGCTCTTTTATAGTCATTATCATTGTCTTTGAATCTCCTTGGAGTGGAATATTTCAGGTAGACCCAGACACGCATTTATTAAGCTGCCTGTCTACCAGAATTATGTTAAATTTCATTTTTCTGATCTTGTCAGACACTAAAATTACTAAGTCTTGCAGCAATCTGTATTTCAATTATTTTCAGAACCTCATGACTTATGAATTTGTTTCCATCACATTAGGTTTAAAATATCTACATCTCAAAATGCAGACCAGGCCCATATATGCTTGCAAATACACACAGGCATGTATTTTCTTTTGGTTATTTTGTGTTCTTTGTCTGGGTGATGCATGAGAGAACTAAGATACAATAAACCTTCCTAATATCAGTATTGGGAGATCTAGTCAACAATGAACAAAATTTCCATATTCAGTTCTTTCATAGGCTTTGTTGCTGTTTGCTATTCAGTGGGTTAAAAAGCTTCTTTTCATTACATCTATGTAAATGGTTTGGAGTTAATAATGTTTAAGATATTTTCCAATTTATATCTTTCTGACATCTCAGTTCACTATTAATGCCCCTCCTGATGTAGCTTTCTGGGAAAGCTCTGGCAAAACCTCCAGAACTATTCATGGATGCGGCAGCATCCGCCATGAAAGTATATTTGGATAAATAAATACATTCAAAGTCATTCTGTAGTAAATACTTGGAAATCCTGCCAGGGGAAACTGGAAGCTCTCACTGGAGTTGTCTGTAATCTGTTGTCTGTACCTGGGTTGCAGGCACGGTGGGGTTGTCAGCAGCATCTCACCTGGGCTTAGTTAAACTGACAGCACCCACCAGCGGCTGTTACCCTTCCAGCTTCCACCAGTCGCAGTGGGTTAGTGCAGCCCTGCCCTTGAGTGCAGGAGGCATCTCCCCAAAAGAATGGCAGCAAAGGGTAGGGCTGTGGCCAAGGAAGGGTAGATGAGTAACAGCCAAGGAGAAGGTATGTGAATGCTGTAGCTGAAACATACCTTCCTAAACACATACAACTCCCACGGCTTGGCCTGCTGACCATCCGCCAACCCGTTGTAGTTATCACCAAATATGTGTGTTCGTCTGGGGGGTTGCAGTGGCTTTTGGTGGGTTCAGCCATCAATACAGCTTTTGGTACCACGGCCAGATTCAGAACTTTGTAAGAAAATACTTTGCTGTGTGTGCGGAGCAGTGCCAAATGCCTCCAGTAAACAGGTTCTGACTCGATGCTACTGTAGAAGGACTTAACTGCTGGTGATTTAACATCTTGCATGGCACGGCCATAAGATCTCATGCTCAAATGCCCCATCACGAGAACAGAGCTGGTGAAGGGAGTAGGATGGGGATATAAAGCTGCTTTTTATATTGCATTGGCAGCTGGCACCCCTAACGCAAGCTGTGTAGGCAAACACTGCACTTTGTTCCAAGACGGTCAGTCCACATCCTGATTGACAGAAATGAACAAATAAGGAAAAAAACCCCAATATTTGGCTAGAAAGAAATGAACAGTAATTTTGCCTAATGAAAGCTGACTTGTATTGTATGGGGGCATTCTGAAGCTCGTGTGGCAAAAGTGGGTTCTGACAAATGGCAGGGATTTTTTGGCATGGCATTGTCTTCACCAACACAACAACCGTAATGGGAGGAAAGGAGAAATAGGCAGCTAAAGGCAGGACAGCTATCGAAGAGTGATGTCTGTAAAAGCTGGCAGAGTCAGGCTAAGTCACAGAGGGCCTTTTAGAGGCCACTGCAGACTTGTACCCAGCAGTGAAAAATGGAGTGGGTGGAAGGACATGGCTTGTGACACTGAGGTAGGGATGCGAAGGCCGGGTGATGTCTAGTACCAGTAACGGTGGCAAAGTTGCGGTATGTCCAGCATTGAGGTCCCACATGAGAACTGGCTCATGGGTTTGGGTGTTGCAGACAGAAAACTGGCCAGCTGGTGTAGCATGGAAAAGCATAAAGTGGAAGTGATGTCTGAAAGCTTGAATCACAGAATGGTTACAGTTGGAAGGGACCTTAAAGACCACCCAGTCCCATCCCCCTGCCCTGGGCAGGGACACCTCCCACCAGACCAGGCTGCTCCAAGCCCCATCCAGCCTGGCCTTGAACCCCTCCAGGGATGGGGCAGCCACAGCTTCTCTGGACAACCTGGGCCAGGCTCTCACCACTTTCACAGCAAAGAACTTCTTCCTGGTATCTAATCTAAATCTCCCCTAATAAAGGGCAAAGGGGGAATCAAGAGTTTGAGAGGATTTTAGAGCCAGTGGTTTGGTGTTTGTGAGAAGCATCTTCTGCTTAAACTGACTCCGTCTTTGGAAAATACGGAATTTGGAAATTCCATTGTGGGAACTCAGCTGAACTGAGTCCTTACTATAACAGTATTAGTTAGAAATCTGCTTTTAGCTGTCTACAAACATCAAGTTTAGCAGCAGATGTCAGGAGCTGGGAGCCATCCATCATGTGCCCCAGAAACTCAAAGGACATTTGGATCAAGAGATATTTAAGCTGTTCAGAGTGAGAGTTAAATCCTGATGAGCTGCTCTGTGAGGCCTTCCTTACAAGGTTTGAGATGTGACTGGGCATCAAATATGGAAAACATTCCTACTAAAGGGTATAAGAGCCCAGATCCACTACCACTTTGCTTCTGAAGAGAACAAAGATGGAAAAAAAAAAAATAAAGAAATAGCACAACTTGAACTGTTTCACTTCCAATTGCTCCTTTTGCTAATGAACCTCTGCCCTGGCAGCTAAGATCCATGGGTTTGAGTCTTCAACACCCTGTTCAGGCTTTACTTCTGCCTGGTGAGGTTGGGTTTCTTTAAAAAAACAAAACAAAACAAAACACAAACCTATGAAATAACGAATTGTTTTGCAGCTGGGAGTGTTTGCTGCTCAGCGCCGGCAGAGGGGGGCTCCGGCCGGTGCCGGTGTTGGGGCGCCACCCGGCGGCACAGAGCGGCGCTGCAGAGGCTGCCGGGGGCGCAGGAGGGCAGCCGCCACCGCCTCTTCTCACACTTGCTTTTGGGCTGAAGTAAAGCAGAGCTGACCTTCACCTCGCCCACCTTTAAAGCCAACTGTAAATCTTCAAAGTATTTTTTTTCACAGATTTTTTTTTTCTTCCCATCTGCAGTTGTGGATGTAAAGGACGTGGAACTGTTGGAACAGGTCCAGCAGAAGACCACGAAGATGGTCAGAGGGCTGGAGCACCTCTGCTATGAAGACAGGCTGAGAGAGCTGGGGCTGTTCAGCCTGGAGAAGAGAAAGCTCCAGGGAGACCTTAGAGCAGCCTTCCAGGATCTGAAGGGAGCTCCAGGAGAGCTGGAGAGGGACTCTTGGTCAGGAACTGGAGTGACAAGACAAGGGGTAAGGGTTTTAAATTGAAAGAGGGGAGATTTAGATTAGATGTAGAGAAAATGAGATATTAGTGTTGGGCACGGAAAAGTAAAGGAGCGTGGATTTTACAAAATGGCCAGGAAATACTAACTGCTATTTTGTTTTGCAGTTTAGTCTGAAGTGTGAAACATACAGTTCTTAAAAAAAAAAAAAAAAAAGGCAAAAAAACTCACCCAAAACCAAAAAAGCCCCAGCCATAGACTCTTGCCTTCATGTGTAAGTCACAAACTGTAATCAGTACATTCCAATTAGCTGCCTCACTCTTAAACTCTTACAGTTTGCTGTTAATTTTCACTTTAAACTGTTTTAACAGGGTGCAAAAAATAAATTACCTTCTGAAGTTCGTAATCCACAAAATGGCTCAAAAGACACATAACTAGTGCTTTATCTAAAAAATAATTATTATAATAGGGAAACTGATACTGGAAGAATTAAGTAAGAATACTGTTTCAAATCTAAGTGGCCGGAAGAAAAATAGGGAAGAAAGGTATCTGTACACCCTGAAAGAATAAAAACGCCTTTGCAAGTCCTCCTTTCTTCCTCTTCCAGACCCATTTTTTGGGGAAAAAGGGGAAGAAATCCCATCGCACAGCTCAGAGCTCTGGAACGCACACAGCTCCAGCAGGGGTGAAGAAGAGTGGTTTTATTTACATCTCCCTTTCTCTGCTTATTGTAGCATTCTGGGGTTTTTTTTTTGTTTGTTTGTTTGGTTTGGTTTGGTTTTGTTATTATTTGAGTTTGGTCGGTTGGTTTGCTTGTTTGATATTTCTCCCCTTAAAAAACCTCTCAAAACCAGCAAGTAGTCCGGAGTATGAGTCTTCTGCTTAAATTGCTGATTTGACTCAGCACCTTATTAGAAGGGGTTTTGTTCTGGGTGTAGATCTGGCCACTGCGAAGCAGATGAACGGTAGCAGGGAGAAATCACTGCTCAGGTGGCAGGGACAAGGCTCAGCAGCTCTAGTTCAAAGGATGTGTGTGTGGCAGGAATAAAGACCTGCCGTGTGGAGAAAGCAAATGACTTACCCAGAGTTGCATAAGAAGTCTGCAGGGACTGAAGTCAAAAATGGGTATTGGGCCTAGCAAGGGAGAGTCTGTGTTTTTCTTTCTCTCTCTTCTCTAGAAAAGCTGGTTATAGCTCTGGCAACTCACTGAGACCTAAGCAAAGATCATTAGTAATTTTGCTTATGCAGTTTCTGGGAGATCATTGCAAAGTTGAGAGCTTTTATTTCTTGGATGCACAATGGATTATTGTGCTATTATTTGTGCTTAATTTTCCTTGTGCTGTGTAGCGCTTCAGCACTTCTGCTGTTGCAAAAGCACAGGACTGCAGCTTCTCTCTTTGTAAAGTTCTTCCTGCTTCAAGGAACATTTAATTTCAGTTTTTAGTGGCTGGGCTTCATTGCCGGAAATGACCGTAGTGATTGAAGTTCCTCATAGCCTAAACACAGAGCTGAGTTGCAGCTGCTTGTGCTAAGGAAACACTTCAGAATCTATGGTGAGTTTCTGCGCCGGGAAATATGCAAACCCCTGGAGCACATGAAAGCACAGGCCTGCAACCCCAGCCGCCTCCCGAGGAGCAGAATTACGGAGCTACTGCAGCACGAGGTCCATTCGTGCCTGTGTCAAGGGATGCTCCAGCCAAGAGAGAATATCTGATAGCTGCTGTGCTGTCCTATGCAAATTTAGTAAATTTCATGGACTGGTTCATTGTACCAGGTGAGAGCCTATTTTCTCCTTCTAGGTAAAAATAAATTGAAGTTCTCATCAGCTCTCCTTACTCTGTAGTTACAAATATTTTCTAATGCAAGGATGTGCTTTATGTCTTTTTAATCTTTCTCACTGATCTGCTTTAGCCTGTTGGTCATACTCTTAATGAAACTTCCAATTATAAATCTCGAAAGACAGATAAATGATGTATATTAATCGTTAATAGAATTATTATAAAAATCAAATCTGTTAAATGCTTAAGATTCATATTTTAAAATCTATGTCTCTTATAAACAGACCAGCATTATGAGTAACTAGTCCATTTTTGTAGCTGGATTCTACAGGCTGCTTCTTTTTCTGTGCAGCAGCTTACCAGACCTTCTTTGGATCTAGTAGATTAGATATGGAATTCCCTTATCTGAAGAATGGTGATGCCCTTCCCCCCATAAAAAGTACAAAAATGATGTTATTTTTGTACAAGCTGGTTTAGGGGGGACTTAACTTCCTCATGATCTGCTGGAGATTGTGTGGTTTCTGCAACGAAGAGTGTAACATGATTGTGTAAAGAGAGCAGAGGCTCACTTTCTTAAGCATCAGCTACCAAATTTACAACTTATTCTCTAGTAAATAACATCTTTCTTCCAAAATGTGACTTCTAATTTTATTTTTTTTACCTGGCTGTGAACAGCCAAGCATTGCTTGTAGTAAACTGGTGGGAAACCTATGGTTTTTCCTCCTGTGTAAACTGTGGTCTGTGTAAATTCTTCTGTTTAGTGTAACTCCTAAGCATCTATCATGCTTCCAGAGATCTGATTTATAAGTTGGGAGGAAAGGTTTGTTGCAAGCTTGCTTTATTTTACGTCTGAGTGGTCTGGAAATCATAAATGTTTTAAAACCTTGAAAAACCCCAAAGGATGGATTGTTAAATTTGGAATGAATATTTTCTGACAGTACATACACTAATTATTTCTACTTCTTAGACCATTCAGAAATTTAAGACATTCGGTCAGTATCTTTAAAAAATGAAATGCTAGTAGGTTTAGGAGTTTAAGCTTTTTTCTTTTGACTCCTTCTTAACCACACATATAAGAGGGAAGGAAACAAGTAGGAGTTCATGCTGAAGGGTACTGCAAGACTGTTAGTGAAAAACTTCAATGTATGAGTTCTGTTGTCAAGTAACTTTCCTTGGAGAAGGGAAGGGGACAGGAGAGGATGAAAATATCTTTGAGCAAGAACTGGGATGCTGGGAGGATGTACGCTTGGAAGTGTTAAGTGCATGCAGTCATTTGGCTCATTCAAGGCTTTGAACTGTACACACTAAGAGCTTAAAATTTTCAAGGAGGCCTCTCCTGCTTGCTAACATGCTCCAATTCTTGTGAGGGAGGTACCTTCAGGGACATGTAAGAATTCAAACATCTCCTTGAATTATAATATACGACTAAATCACGTTTAAGTTAACTCTAGGACTTGTTGGGCCTTGGGGGGAATCTGTAAATTTCAGTTTACACACAGCAATATACTGTTCGTTTGCTAGAATTCAGCTGCATTGCAGAATTCTTGCATTGGTGCTTTTGAGTTTGACTGTCCATATGCATGACCTTGCTGTTAAATATAAGTTAACAGGAAAATGAGGGAAGAGAGGCTTGAGCATTTGCTTAAAAGTAAGCTGGTGGCAGTTACGAAGCTGTGGTTTCCGGGCAGTTTTGCTCACGGGCTTTCACCGAGTTTGTATCAATCTTCACACAAAAAGCAAGCTCTTCCACTTAATTGCCTGTTGGAATTGAGTCTTCAGTTTGTTAAAAACGGTGATTATGTAGAATTTCCCCCCTCTGATCTGTTGCTCTGTTCCAAACTGTTCAGATCAACGCTTTGTAATTTGCCAATAACTGGGCTGGTCAGTTATTTCAGTTATGTGGAGCAGATAACATTTTAAGGGTGCTCAGTGTGAAAGTTAGTTTGAGATGAAGTTGTGGTTCAGTTCAAGTCTTGCATTATCTGTGATCCCTGCTAAATACTGAATTAGTCCGAAACTGAAGGTCCTGTAATAGAGTATTTCTGTGTGTTGATAACTGACTATCACAAAGAGTAGATACAACTGATTTGTTTTAATGATGCAAAATGTTTTGATGAAGTCAGTGACTTAAACTTCTGAGACCATTAGGAAAACCCTCAATGCACAATATGTTCGAGAAACAGCTATAAAACTTCTGGTCCTGCTGTTAGATTAGAACTCCTTCTAACCTAATCTTTTCTAACTTTTTTCTACAGTTTTTGAACGGTTAGCAATCAAGATGGAATTTCTATCAGTCACTTAGCACATATAGAAATGGTTGCTTTTGGGTGAAGTTTGTCTGTCACTGTCACCACTTAAAATGTTAATTTGTTAATCCACAGTTATCTGTATCTCATCTGATCTCTGCAAAATTGTAACGGAAATATGAACAGAATTACATGATCAGAACCACGATTATTCATAGTCTGATAAGAATTTTGAATTCTCCACGTGTCTGTGCTTGTGGCAGAGTACTGGTTTACATGCAAACTAGCAAGCTAACTGTGCAGCAGTTCTTGCCAGCCCTGTTCTTGAAATAATTCTTGGAGCTGGCAAATTGATAGGATTAGAAGGAATGAGCAGGGTACTTTGCTGTCATTCAGTGTTTGACTCTGTTGCAGGGATCCTGTTAGATATACAGAAATACTTCAAACTTAGTGACGGGGATACAGGGCTGCTGCAAACAGGTAATAAGATCTCTTTACTTCTGATAGTTTATTTTGCCTTTCATCCATGTGCACTGTTCCTAAAACACAGTCTGGCTACCTTTTTCTTCGAGTTCCTACTTGTGTGTGGTGTTGCTCACTTCCACCTGTGGGCAGGCTGACTATAATGCAAAACTGAAAGTCTTAGGTTTGGGGAAGACTGGTGTTGAGTCCTTCAAAAATCCCACAGTATGTGAATCACGAAAGATGGAAAAGTGATGCATTCCTTGACATAGAGCTTGAGCAATTCACACGTGTTTTATTTTTGTATAGAGGTTATTGAATCTGCTTTTATCTTTTTTAAATATCGATCTACCTACTAGTTCTAAAAACTCAGCCTGCCTTCAGTCGCTGGCCTGAAAAATAACTTCAGTTTGTCTGAGGGGTGAGGAGTAAGTATGATAAAAATAATTTGACCAATATTGTCTTTGCTTCTTCTTGGATTTCCAGTGTTCATCTTGTGTTACATGCTGACTGCCCCCATCTTTGGATACCTTGGTGACCAGTACAATAGGAAGATCATCCTTGGAGCTGGCATTTTCTTCTGGTCTGGTGTAACATTGGGCAGTTCATTCATCAATGAATCGGTATGTTGCTTTTTTAGAGGGTATTGTGAAAATAATCTGCATATGTCTTGCAGGAGCTGATAGGGTCCTTCTCTGATCACATTTAGAAAAGCACATCACATTTGTAATTCCCTCTGGGCGTCACTCTAAGAAGTCACTACTGTGCAGGAAGTAGAAAGCACAGCAGTGGGATGCAAGGGGAAGCAGGGATGAGTGGAGGGAATACAGACATATGCAAAGGCAATTGCAATCATGTTTCCTCCGGTACATTCAATCCACTGAAATGTGTCTCTTTGATAGTGAGCTTTCTTTCTTGCATGGGCTTTTTCGGACTATAATATGTCTTTTACCTGCAGTACTACTGGATATTCTTCCTTTCACGGGGACTAGTTGGCATTGGCACGGCCAGTTACTCCACAATAGCACCCACCATCATTGCAGACCTGTTTGAGGAAGGAAAAAGGACCACAATGCTGTCTGTCTTCTATATCTTCATTCCGGTGGGAAGGTTGGTTTTCTTGCTAGGAACTTACCCACCTCTTGAATTTCTGGTTGACCACAGCTGCAGTTTGGTATACCCTGAGCCTTGATTAGATCCATTTGGATGTATATCTGCATTGTCCCTTGCAAAAGGATTTGTCACTTGCTTAGCATGTTTACGTAGAGCTGGTTAGGCTTATTTCTGTATTTAGCTTGAAGAAAAATTTGCTTTCTCCTCCCCCCAACATTTTTCAGGGAGAATCTAAAGTCTGAAAACTGGTAGGCTTTGAATAAAATATTGAGTCAATTCTAGCGGAAATAGGTACATGGGGGGAGATAATTTATTTCTGGGTTTTGGAAGACAAAAGCTTTCAGATATTTGTTTACTTGACCAATATTTCAAGAACCCTTCATTAAATGTCTCCCAAGGCACTTCCCTTTCCTCTTCTAATTAAATTGACATTGTGTCTGAAGAAGAGGTGGAAACGCACTTTTAAAGTGGTTTGTAGGCATACTCTTTATTAGAGCAGGCAGCCACGGATGAGCCCAGAAGGCAGATTAAAACTAAAGGAATTTCTTCAGGGCTTAATTCACGTGACTAACACAGAAAAGAGTAAATAATAAACTGCTTTATAGGCTGTCTGATATGGGTTTCCAATGTCATTCTACAGAATATGTGTTCCCTGGGTAATCTGGGACATTATTGCCACCCTCTCAAGTCTGCTCTGAGGAGGTTAGACTCTCTTTTTTCATACTGGCTGGCGAGTAGACTTGCATAAACCGTGACAGTTGTTTCTCTTTATCCATTTTCAAAGCTATGACAAAAAACTCCTCTGTGCTCTCCTTAGCTGGCAAGAGATGTGATTTCAGCCAGCAAGAATTCATTAGTGCCTCCTGATTATTCTTTTCTGTTGCTTACAGTGGTCTTGGTTATGTCCTAGCAGCTGGCATGGCAGATGTCACAGGTGACTGGCACTGGGCATTCAGGGTGAGTTATTCACTTTCACTCATCGGGCTGAGCCACTCACTGTAAAATCAGAATCATTACTATTACTGGGGTTTGGATTACTTGTGTTTATTGTATTAAAGTAGATGAACAGTGGGGAGACTTTCTACTGTCTGACTGGACACAAACTTGATGTTCAAGAGACAAGTGGAAGGTTTATGCCCAGCTCTTGCAGAATGACAGCAAGTGTAGGTGAAATTGTCCAGCAGCCAGGGCAGGTGCTGATGTTCCTCTTACCTGAGGACACACCTGGAATGGTTGTCAGTGCCCCAAGACCTCCTCAGGCAAAAGACACTGAAGGTAAAATGATTATTATACTGGTAGCACCAGTATAATTCCTACAGGAAAATATAGAGAGATCATTTTCTGAAATGCTGTTGGAAACAACTTCTATTATTTGAGGATTTCAGGAAAATAACTTCTTCTGTTCTGATGGTGTCATCATGATGTCTCTCCATAATGAACACCAAGTGCTTTGGAAGTATTTTGTCAGAGCCTCCTAACTTATCTACAGAATTAACTAGCAAGTACAGGATGAGTAGTCACTTCTCTTCTTTACAGATCTGACCTACAAACAGCAAGTCCCACCTATTTCTGTGTATACCTGTTCAGAAATTCTCTGATATGTAATTCTCATGCTGAATTTGAATTGCTGTGGAGTTTTCACTCTAAGAAAGAAGGCATCCTTGATCTAACCATCCTTGTGTCTACAGGTAACTCCTTGCATGGGAGGTCTGGCACTGGTTCTTCTGATTGTACTGATCCCTCACAGGACCCAGAGAAGGACAGCTGCACACAGAGCACTGAGCATCTCCGGCACAATACGAGTAGCAGCTGAGAAACCAGGCATACACAGAACTGCCAAGAGTACTTGGTGGCAAGATGTCATATCCCTTGCCAAGAAGTAAGTGATTTTAGTGGCAAAGGTTCCCTCTATTGAGGAACAACCATTCCACTTTTTAAAAGTAAAACCATCAAATCCTGCTCAGCTTCTTTGTTTCACATGCCATATACAAGATGATGGAAATATCATTGACAAAAATCTTTCTTCCACTTTGACAGGAATGCTACACAAGAGATCAAAAATTTCTTCACTTCTGCGGTCCTCCCATTTTGAGGAGGGAGAAGGAGGCAGAGTTAGGGTGGCAGTGTGCTCCTATTTAAGTCTAACTCTGCTTTTGAACTAAGTTTCCCCTTCCCTCTTGCTTTAACACACAGGGTAAGCTAGATTGGTAAAAGTGCATATTTTGCAGGTGTAACTTTATCTGCAATTGTTAGTGCCTGAGGACTCTTGCATCAGCATAGAATTATAGAATGGTTAGAACTGGAAACAAATCTCAGGCAGTCTTTATATGCTATTTGTGAGCCCGGTGCACCTCTGACACAAGAGGTCAGAGTCTGTAGGACCCCAATATGGTTTATAAAGTAACTGTACACGTGTTTTGAGGAGATAACCTGCAGGTGGCAGATGACCTCTTCCTTTCAGTTACACAGAAATTAAATCTACACCAACTGACCTGCAGGACGAAGCAAAATACTGCTTTCAGCAGGTTTCTCGCTCCTGTTTCCCTGCAGTCCGTGGAAGCCCTGGCCAGGGGCAGGGAGGAAGAGTTGGCTGCGGTTGGAGAACAGCAGGTGCCGCTGTGCAGCTGCGCCAGAGCCGGCTCCACACCCGCTGCTTCCCCGCGGTCCCGATCCAATGCTTTGGTTTGCTTTCCTGAGCCCGTGGCTGTCTTTAAAGTGTTCTTCTTCTAGAGGATATGGTGCTTTCTAATTGACAGATTTGCATCCTGTTTACATCCAGAACAGCAGGTACCTTAGAGACTGCGTTGCATCACAGTTTATAGGCAGTACAGTCTGAAGTGAATAAAAAATGAACTTTCCTGAATCAAAATGAACCTTTCTGACATTTCAACAACTAGACTATCATCAAAGTTGATTTCCTACAAAGGTGTTCCTTACGGCCTCCAGCAATGTTTTAAAAATAGATTTTAATATTCTTTAGCAATTGATTTCCAAAGGATAAGGACATACTACCAAAAACCAGGTAGTTCTACTTTTAATCAAGTCCAAGAGCCCTTTATCTTTAGAAGATGAAGAATTAGGTTCATATCTTAACAAATCCTCTAGACTGGTGGTCACCTGGCCATTTGCAGCACTTTCATTAATCTTAAGATTTCATACCTCCCTATTGATCTCAAGGGGGACTTTCTCCTAAATTATTAACTAGGAAGAGACTAGTGAAAAGTTAATTTTCTCCTAGGACAGGGCAAGAAGGAGATAAGATTTGGACAGTTTTTAGAAAGAATTCTCCTTTTGTCTGAAAACTTGCTGTGCAAACTGAGAGTCTAAATTTACTTACTCAGGTAGAGCTAAGAACTGCTTCAGCTGCTGTGTCTTAACAGTTTGGAAGACTCAGATGTTACTCTCATTTATACTGGACCATCCTGAGGCATTTAGACGTGCACATGGAACACTTTCATTCGGCTACTAAGCCATTAAACTCTTGCCCACTCTCTGTCATCGTAGTTCTGCTATCAAAAATTTCACAGCAATTGTTTTAGCAGAAGTTGGCAATGAAATCTGGAAGAGACCAGCACTGGGGTTTAACATGAAATCAGTAGGTCATACTCTTCACTCTAATAACAATTTTACTATGGAAGTTCGTAGATAAAGCCTCATCAAAGTTGATATGTTCAACAGAGTGCGTTTTGCTTACATGATGTTTAAATTAATTTTGTTTTTACTTGAAACCCTGGGTATTGCAGGTAGGCTTTTTCCTTTTTCCTTGCCCCCCCATTCTTTCTAATATCTGTCATTTCTTTTGACTTTCAGTTGGAGTTTTGTCTGGTCCTCACTGGGTCTGACTGCCATGGCCTTTGTTACTGGAGCCCTGGGAATGTGGGGACCGGTGTTTCTCTACAGGGCTCAGGTTGTCCAGGGCCTTGTCCCACCATGCCTCCAGGAATCCTGCGATTCGTCTAATAGGTGAGGTGTGCATGATGGTGGAAACACACTTGGAAACACTGCTTGGTGCTAAGACACAGTTTGTTTCCAAAGGGAGAAGGTGGGATATGACTGTGGATGCTTCTGGTGAAAGAAGCTGGGTGTGAATGTTAGACTAAGTTGCTTCCAGGTGTGCTGTGACACTCCTATTTGTTTGTTTCTAATCACTCAGTTAACTGGAAAGATGCTGCCAGCCCTAATTAAGTAGAAAGAAGCGGTAACAGGAACCACTCGCAGGGAAAGGAGCAGCTTTAAGAGGGAGACTTCAGTTGACAATTGACTGTGCACCCCAAGCTACTTAAATACCAATTTAAGTGTTTAGATCCTGTGTCTTGGTAACTTTCCTGTTACCTTCTTCTTAGTCTGGATTTAAAACTACTGCTGTGTTGGCCAGGTCAGTGTGACTCCCAGCATAAAGTAAGCTTGATGAATTTGATCTTGATTCACAGCATTACATCAAAACAGGATAATTTGGTCTTGTGAGTAGCTGCCAGAAGAGATCCATTTATAGAGACTGTCCAGAGTAATTGAATCATGAATAAGTATCAAATGCTGGATGGGCAAGGGGAATTTACAACAGGAGAAGAATTGAAAGTAATCATAATAGAAGTTCTCAGAGATCACTTTTCTCTGGCTACAAATGAAATTTTTTTCAGTACAATGAGTTATCCAGACCAGAAAAATGTATTCATTGTTCCTCTTGAGCCTTCATGGCTCCCCCCAGTAACAGTGTGCACTGGGACACTTTTCTTCTATGTACTGACTCCCTTACCAGTGGCCTCCATATGAGTCTCTCTGTCTTTGTTCTGAAGATACCCCAAATCTGGTGGCAGTCTCTGCTGTTATGATGAATTTCCAAGAACTAACTGCTTACTACAGTGTCTTTCCAGGTAAAGACGATTGAAGGGAAAAGCAGCGATCACACCTTGAGTGTGTCCTCTGGTAATGAGGTTCTTTTGCTTTTCTGCAATGGAATAAGTCAACTCAAAAGTGATTTCTGAGTTGTAGCATAAGTCCAGATGGATTGAATAGTCATCCACAAGTAATTCCATGGGAAATGCAATTGCCCTTCCATGGATGCCACCATTGGCTCGTTGCTTAATAGCCAATAGTGCTGAGGAAGGGAGTGAACTCAGGAGTTTGGCTTAGGGTAGGCAGAGAAGAAAAGGAAGCTGCACAGTTCAGACACAGCTTAATACTTCCTTTATTAAACTGAAGATGTTAGCCTGTGTTTTGTTTTCTAATACACCTTCTGAATTATTATTCCACAGTAGTGTTGCCAGGCCAGACGTGTCTTCAGGGAAGTAAAATGGAGCACCTGATAGCTTAACCTCATGTACTACTTCTTACAGGATGCTTAAAAATAACCTTGGCATAAGCTAGTGCCAGAAGCAGCATAAGGCTGGTTTTAGACTGTTATTCCATGGGGAGGTGAAGGAACATAATATAAACGACTATGTCAGACCTGTAGCTGTTGGTACTGGAAGAACTGAGCTGCACATTCCCAGGGATGCTTTAAGGATGTTTCCCCCCCTGGCTATTCAGCAGTTGCAGGCTTTGTTTAAGG
Source organism: Thinocorus orbignyianus (assembly GCA_013400375.1). Lineage (NCBI taxonomy): Eukaryota > Metazoa > Chordata > Aves > Ciconiiformes > Thinocoridae > Thinocorus > Thinocorus orbignyianus. Next base: position 255,515 of record VXBW01008058.1, on the reverse strand, counting down.
ATCAGGGCTGTGTCACTTAGAAACACAAATTCAAATGGCACCACAGCTGACTCAGGTCTCAATCCTTTCAAGGTAGATAAATAGGCAGCGTGAAGTTTTTATTCAGGTCTTTTTGCAGACACTTTTGAACAGATCGGGTGGATAAGTGAGCATTCTCAGCCCCTAAAAGATCCCACAGGAGCCTTTCTACAGGACTGAGCTTCTGTACTTTCCTACTCCCTGTCAACTGAACTGTGTTTGTATTTAATTTTCCCTTTTTTTTCCCCAGCTGTAGCTTTATTTCAGCTGCAGATTACAACGCATGAATCTTCTAAATATAATTCCATGAATGCTTTGATCAACTAATGTCACCTTGGAACTTGCCACTCCTGTACAAATCTCTAAGATTGTCACCAGGCAGAAAAACTATCTATAATGTCATTATCAAGCTATAGGGTGTGATGCATCAGAATCATGAAGAACTTACAGGGAGAATGGAAATATGCTTAAAGTTTGTATCTTGTATAGCAATACTACTTCTTTTTTTTGTAGAATTATTGAGTTCTTCCTAATCACTCAGAGAGAAATTAAAAAGTAGATGCACTGTAATTTAATGGACTAGATCATATCCTAGCTGGTTACTTTGATTTGCAGTCAGAGAAAGCTTAGGAAAATGTACAGAACTTATGTAGCACTCTGAAATATTTAAAAGGGTTTGGGCTCAGAACACAATGCTCCTGTCCCCGTTTGCCTCAGGAGAATGACGATGCATTAGACAATCAGTGGCACCGCTGGTCTTGTTGCAGGAGATCTGCTTTGTCATTAAGATCTCATTTGGGACAGAGAGAAGCCTGTATGGAAGTCCCTTTGGAAGCTCAATCTTTTAAGCTATTCGAACACATACTTTTAAAACATGAACTTGTCATTCCTGGAGAACACATTAGCATTTTCAGACACACAAAGCTGAGTGGCATTTGAAGTTCTGCGTTGAGAAAATACTACACGAGCCTCCCACTAGTCACCTATTCAGTATTCTTTGAACTCTTTTGGGATGTGGTAAGATGTTTCCCATAGTCAGAGAAGTGACTCATCTCAGCTGTGTTAACTAGAGGGTTATAATTTAGATATATAGAATTCCACGTGACAGGATCTCTTCCAAGGCAGCAGTTGTGATACAGAATTATTCCCTCTGTGTTTTAGGGATGACTGACTAGATGGGTTCACAGGGTAACCAAGGTGACTATATCTCTGTTAAATCACTGGATGTCCAAGCCAAGTCATACTGAGAAGAGTCCTCCTCAAGCCTGGGTGCACACCACCTTCTCCTGCTCCACAGGACAGAGCCTCAGCTGCAGAGACACAGTTTCAACTGAGGCTTGGGATTACATCCATTTAGAAGATGTTGAAGGGTTAGATAAAGTGGAATAAAATTCAAATTCCCCCATTAGATTCTCTGAAACTAAATGTATAAACTAATACCATTTTCCCCACAGTATGATCTCACTATGCTCAATTGAATCCTTTGTTTTGTCACCAGCCTAATATTTGGAGGCATCACCATTGGGACAGGGATCTTGGGTATCATTGCTGGGGCAGAAGCTGCAAGAAGATTAAGGAAGATAAACAATAAAGCTGATCCTCTGATCTGTGCCACAAGCATGTTTGTTTCTGCTCTCTGCCTCTACATAGCTCTGATGATGGCCCAGACAAGCATCCTTTCCACTTTTGTAAGTGCCATTCTGTCTATCATTACCAAAATGTCTTCTGGGATCCTTGGGAGAATAGGAAGAGAGAGGGAGGAAGAGGTGAGGGGTGGCTTTTGCAGGATTCTCTGTAATCTTCTAGACTATTAAGACATTTCAGTGACTTGTAACAGGGTGGCCTGCCAGCTAAGCAGTGTGCTGTTGCTCTGACAGTGCCCACAGCTGCGGGCTGTCCTGTGAGAGCCACCTTGTGCATTGCTTGGTCTGGTAAAAAAGGGCAGGGAGAGCATTTTACAAACTGGGCTTCAGGACCCACGGAGTCTGCCCACGCTAAAGAAGAGAGTAGGAAGCCTATGCCAGTAGCTGCGTAAACTAGAGTGCTCCTTATCCAAAAGTGTAGTTGAAGGAAGCCTTAATCTTATGTTAATTTTTAATGCTATGTGACTAATTTAGTATTCTTATTTATTTTTGCTCTCTGAATACTTGAAGAGTGGTGTACTTGTGACTGTACAATACGTACAGTTCTTGCTAAGAATAATTTAGTCGTCACCTTCAAAGCCTCAAATCACTAGATGATCTTCAAAGTCAAGCTTTTGGCAAAGCAAACTGCAGTATAAATCACATAAATTCTGTTCTCAGTAAAGGGGAAAATAGATGCTTACTAGGAATGAGGAATAGTTCCAAAAAATCCCTGTGAGAGGGAACTAGATGTAAACCTTATTTTAAGTATAATCTGATAACAGCTAGGGAAAGATTCCAGGCTTTTTCCCTGTGACTCCGTAGCCACAATTAACATGATTAACATAAATAAGAGGATCCAAGTAAAGTTAATTACAGCAATCAAAAGTTCTCTTTTGCAGATTTTTGCTTCTAAGAATAACGCTTATTCAAAGAGGTTTTACTTTTGATTCCTCAGGAATGTGTATTCCTGGGGAAAAACTCCTTTACACCCAGGGAAAAAAACAAATGGGTTTTCATGTCTGTGTGTACACAAAGCAAAATGTGAAACTGAAGATTATTTTTAGATTTAAGTGTGGAGGTCTGAGTGCCAAATGAATTAGCCATTTTCTTTTTCTGCTTCTCAGGTTCCCACGTAGTTCCCCTCTGAGTATGCTCTTTCGTTCCTTTTCTGGCATTAAAGGTGGAGAACAGTTTCATTTGCCAGCCTGTGCTACATGAATAAATATATGGATTTTGAATTACCAAAATATATCTTTTATTAAGACCGATAAAAAGAAATTTTTTAAAATACTTACTTTCTTGCAAGCAACATTCTATTTCCAAACAGTGTGTTTTCAGGGAGGAAATTCTGAGCTTGGGATATGGATAACCATGTTCCTTAACGTTCTTCCCATGAGCAGAAATAGACCGGTTGGTGTTTTAAACAGAGACTTTGCTATTTTGTCTTTTCCTTGATGTGCTTGATTCAGGTGTAAAGTCAACAATGTGCACTGGTAATAAACTGTACACAATCTAAGCACCTCATTTTTTTTTTTGATACTTTTACCTCTAGAGCTGCTTCACTCTGGCCTTCTCTGGCACCAACCGTGCCTCCCCTGGCTTTCTGAACAAGATCTGACACTAGTCATACTGGTGTGAGAATTGGAGTGGAGGGCCAGATGGTGCATCTAATTTGAAGGTCCCACTGAAACAAACCTTTCATTTGTGTAGGACAGGAGCGGGAAACTGGCTTTTCAGTCACTCTCTGCTCAGAACACTGATGTTAGCAAACCTGTCTCCATCACTCCACAGCACGGAAGCTACTGAAGCAAAAACCTTCAGTGCATCAACGTGCAATTACAGTAGTTTCTGGATAGTGTTTTCCACTGTTTTGAGTGGATAATGAAAGGGAATGGGTCAGGTTTAATCAGCTGTGGCCAAAGCTGGAAGGAGCGCTTCAAAGCACAAGAATTCTCAGGTTAATGTGGAAATATGGCTGGACTGCCAAGGCTTCTATCAGGGCAGATGAACTGAAGTGTAATGAGATATCTCTGCTCTTTCTGGACACCCAGCTCTCAGTTTCAAAGACTACCTCTGAAGAGGCAGAGAGAAATTACCTGGCTTTGTTATCTCAGAGGAGGCTCTGTCCAAATCTGTTCCTGCCTCCAAAACAAGATGAAAGACGTGTGCTCTGCAGGTGCTTTGGAAAGTTGTGCCTGAGCCTTGTGACTGGGAACCTTGAACAGTATTTGGTGTTGTGGTAACTTCTCTTTGATGGCAATGGTGATTCAGGATAGAGTTTTCCCCTGTGATTTGCCTGTGAAGGAGGCATTCTGCAGCTCTTGTCACTGACAGATCTGCCTGGTGTAATTCTTTCTGAAAAGACAGAAATCAGTGGCCACATATGGTCCTGCCATACTGATTCCCTATTTTTTATTTTTTTTTGTTGAGGCGTGTGACTGTTTAAAAGCAGAATGTGTGTTTGGCACTGCCACTGATGACAATCTAACTCTCTTCATGTTAGCTTTGGGTATGAATGTGAACAGTCTCTTCTCCCTAGCAGAGCACAGGACTTTCAGGGTATCTCTACCTGTTTTGAAGAAAGAAACACTCAATTCCATTCATTACAGTTGTTTTGCAGTTGGATGGCAGATTGCATTTATTCTGTATGAGAATGTATAAAATTGATATTGGTTTTAGATGTAATACCTTGATACAATCTGTAGAATGTTTTATTACAATTCAATTGTAATTGTTCAATTTTTCTGGCGATCTTACAACTGCAATCCATGCAAGACCTTAGGAAGGAAAAGAAAAGCTAACAAACTTGTGTCTTTAATGTTAATACAATTATGTATGAAATATTTATTCTCTGGAGTATGCAGCCTTAGCCACTGAATATCACTTTTTCTGTCATGAATAATTTTTCATTAATTCCTACTCCTTTGAACTCTAGATTGAGCCCATAACTTGTTTCCTAAAGATGAATTTGACTCTTTTTCTTGCACTATGCATGACATGATTTCATTCTTAGGAGCTTGTAGAGATTAAATAGCATGGAAAAAACATGAACAAAAAGGAAAACTGGAATCAACACTTTAAAAGTGCCTATCACCACAAGATTCCTGTAAGGGAGACAGACCAATCTCTCATTTGATGTGTAAAAGCACGCAGCCATATATTCCACTGATGGTATCTCGGAGCAGTTTGGGAGTCTTCAGAACCTTCTGCACTAACCTTTGTTATTTGCATCTTGCTACATCTGAAGTATCAGCCAGGATTTAAATGAATCGTTTCGTCTTCTTCCTGTTTCATATTAACCTGCCCCATCTCTTGCTAGCTGTGGCACAACCAACAGAATTTACATAAATTCGTGCCACTACCACTGTCCAGCAGGATTCAATTGCACTTCTGCAAGTGTGGCTTTGACCGCTTCACAGGCTGCAATTCTAAATTAAGGACTAGCACATTTAAAGTTCCTTTGTATGGAATTGAGGGGAAAAAAAGAAAGGAAGGTCCTTGATGAATGTTCCAAGACTATTCAGAAAGTATTACCCTTGAAATAAGACAATGAAGGGCTAATATTTTCTGGTGGCTGCAAGATTTGACATTGATAGTCCTTATTGCGAGGTGGCTTGGCAAAAAGCTGTGCTAGTGTGCTATGGCTATTCATGTTAACAAACACTTTTCATTTTGTTTGGCCCAAAGTTCTCTAATAAAAAGGGTGTCACTTGCTTTCGGGCTAAAACTGGAGTGCAGTGTGGTTTCTGTAGTCTGTAGATTGTTATTGCAACAGTCATGGGATTGCAGAAGGATGATTGTGTTCTGCCTCTTGCAAGGGCAAGGTCTGCCAAGGTTGTACTGGTGCAAAGACTTTGATAGTGGGATGCATAAATCCACAGGCTAAGACTATGTCAAACAAGGACTATGTGAAATGAGTGATATTTGTTCTAGAACTTAAAGAAAAGTAATTATGTATGGAGGAATATACTCGGCTGCAAATTAAAAAATCTATATAAAGCATTCTGAAGGAAAAGATGTCTGGTTAAAGATCTATATTAAATATCTCTACTTCAGATGTACATCTTTCTACCAAAGATGATTAGGGGTCTGGAGCATTTCTCTTAGGAGGAAAGGCTGAGGGACTTGGGTCTTTTTTAGTTTGGAGAAGACTGAGGGGGGGATCTGATCAATTCCTGTAAATACTTGAAGGGTGGATCTCGAGAGGATGGGGTCAGTCTTTTTTCAGTGGTGCTCAGTGACAGGACAAGATCTAATGGGCACAAACTTGAACACAAGAAGTTCCACCTAAACATGAGAAGGAACTTCTTCACTTTGAGGGTGGCAGAGCCCTGCAACAGGCTGCCTCAGAGAGGTGGTGGAGTCTGTCTCTGGACATATTCAAACCCCACCTGGACATGTTCTTGTGCAATCTCTCTAGGAGGACCTGCTTTGGCAGGGGGGTTGGACTAGGTGATCTCCAGTGGTCCCCTCCAACCCCATATCATTGTGTGATTCAAGGAACTTTTTCTTCAGACTGATTTGGAGAAGAAAACACATGAACAGTAAAGGCAAGAAACACAGAGGAGGTAGGGGAGGCATAGGCAGATGTATAATGGATCTGGTTCTTAGAAGAATGTAAGCTCACCCTCTGAGAACACTTGATAGTTTGTCACTGTGCCCTTCTTAGGACTGTGTTTTCATCAACCAGATAAACCATCTTGATTAAGACCTTACCAAACAAGATGCTGGCACCTGTTGTTTTAATGGATTTTATTTCCTAAGTCCCGTCTAACTTCAAGGCTTGCATCACTAAATGGATTCTGCCTTCTAGGACTACTCCAGCTTAATAGCACAGCTTTAACGCTTTCCTCAATTATCGATTAGTGTGTACAGCTTGCTTAAATATATGTCCAGGGGTGGCTGAAAGGGTTAATCTTTCCTAGGACCACAGATGTAAGAACTGCTGAGGCCTCTACCCCTTTTCCTGATGGCTGGGTCTTCATCTGTGATGAATAAGGCAATTCCCACAGGAATCAAGGCTTTGAGGCTGCCTGTCTCTTGGAGTCCATTTCATTTTGGAAGGTGTCTCTCTGAAGGAGCCTTTAAGAGTACTTGTGCTGGCACAGAGGTGTTCCATTGGTTTCATTTGGAAATGTGAGCAAAGGGAGATCTCTGAGCACTTTTTAAACCTGTTCTGAATGCTTCTCTTCACAGGCTCTTGCTTTCTTCTCTGTGGGTTCCACAGTTCATTACAGTTTATTTGGAAGCATGGTATGTTTCCTAACTTGACTTTTCTGCTGAGAATTTGTGACAAATAGAACTAACACACCTTCTCTGGTTCCTTTCCTCCCTTTTAAGACAAAGTTAGTGTTTGTAAGCAGACAGAAATGTTTAATTTGTAAGAAGATGGCTGCGTACAACAACTCTTACATAGATAAGAACGGTCAGTGAGCCTTCAGTTTCCCAATAAAAAAAGGTCAATGCAGTGTGTATAGTGACTGCTTTCTTTTT
>VXBW01008058.1:197961-248348 GCA_013400375.1 Thinocorus orbignyianus | reverse complement strand
TTTTTTTTTTTTTGCAGATTTTTATTGCATTTGGAGAACTTTTTTTATCTGTAAACTGGGCTGTTGTGATCAGCATACTGTTGGTAAGTGCTAAGTGGTAAGTGTAGCTATTTCTTTCTTTTGAGTTTTTCAGCTTTTCTCAACATAATATTGTTTATGTGCCTGCATCTTGGTGGCCAGAAGGACCTGAGGCTTCTAGGAAGAGAGAAATGAAATCTTATGAAGAATCCTCTTACTGGTACCCTGCTAGAGATGTATTTTTGTGCCACAATGTACTGCTGTGCAAAGGTGCCAGTAGCAGGATAGGTGTGGGGCTGCAGCACTCCAAAATCACTGGAAGCCTAGAAAGGAGATCCACTGATTTGGATGAAGCTCATGGAAGTGGAACTATCTAGCACTGCTGATACCCACATGAGTTTGGATTTTCTATACAGCTCTGTCTTGTTGGATAACTGCTAGAAAATGGTCTGCACTGGAAAGAGGGTCGCTTTCTGTCTGTAATCAGAGATTTTCTATTTGTGCCTCATCAAAGGTTTGAAAAGGTGATGCAGATGAAGGAAAGTCAATATTCTGTAAACCGAAGTTAGTGAATCTGTTACAGTTCATCATTCTGTGAACTATTAGCAGTTCCCTTATTCCAGAATACAGTGCAGGTGAATTCTAGCACTTGCAAGTCAAATTCATAAGCAGTGCTACGCTGCCAAAGCATTAGGCAAGCACTGCCTTATAGGACTCATGGGCGTTCCAGGACTGACACCTCAAGACCAAAGAATAGCAGTGCATTATTTTATTCCCATTTTGTCATCAGTGACTGCCTTTAGAGGGGAGTGGTGTGAAAAGCACACCCCTCATTTTTATTTTTTGTTAGAATCTTTTGGTTTTAGGAACAAGCAGTATTCCATCAATAGGCGACAAGTGGGAAGGGGAAAATTTTGGCGCAGCAGAGCTCTGTAGTGGTGTGTCTGCCCTGGCATTCAGTGTATTACCATGAATGTTGAATCTATTGAATTCTAAATGTTGCTAATTTTTTTAATAGAAAAAAATGATGAAATTCAGCTGAATTTGTGGGTGTCTGCTCATTCAGCAGCAATCTTATTTGGGAGTTATATTTCATTCTGCTGAAAACCCATGGGTTCAGTGTATCACTGCTATTACATTGACTGAAAGGTGTCACAGATAACGACAGTAATTTATCTTTTTGCATTGTTTCCCTTGTGAACTGGTAGGATTTCTGATAATGTGGCTGGATTTGCTAATGTGTGCTCTTATTTTGCCATGAAAATGACTTTTCTTCCTTCCCATGTGGCACTACTAGCCAGACAATGTAGCTAGGAATTCATTTACCCTGTGACCTGTGGAGCTGAAGACAAAGGAAGATGCTGACTGAATGATAAGGACTTCATTCCTTTGTGGCTAATACATCAAGATGCATTGCATGTAGCAACCTTCATGCCTCTTTTTCAGCTGTAAACATGAAGGTATCTACTGTACAACTACAGCAGAGAAGTGCTTGCACACTGTAGCTGCCTTACTTACAATACACTGGCTTACTGTGAAGCTGTAAGTGGAGTGTCCCTTATGAAATATGTTTGCCACCTGTCAGGTAATGGGAGACTTTCTTTCAGCCTTTTGGCAGCTAAAAGTGTAGGAGATGCTGGAAGTGGAAGCTAATAAGGGGTTTGGGAAGGCTACTAGCATGTCCCCGGCTTTGTTTGGAAGTGCCCAAGGAGGTATAAGAGCATAACCAGCCTGTCTGTACTGTCTGCTTTTTTAGCTAAGAGCTCTGTCACACAGTCTGCAGAAGAATCTCTAAAACCTCCAGAGCCAGCACAACAGGGTCTGCAACGTATCTGTTTGGGACACCCTGCTTATCTGTCACGGCATCTGGACTGGGCTCTCCTAGGAGCTGACAGTGTGTAGGTTGTCATCTGCATTGTTGACACGGTAACTGCAGTCGCTGTGGGCAGGCAGGATGCTGGGGTTATTTCAAAGTCCCTCTGTGTGGGAGTGTTTGGTTCTTTCTTTTTCTAGTGAATCCCACAGTGCATTGGATGTGGTTTCTTTTGTGCAGAAGAACCTGAATAATAGCACAGCCAGAGCTTGTATGAGCCTAGTACCTACGGGGGAACGTCCTGTCCTTCTCTTCCATTTTTCTGGTTACAGCTTTGTTCAATGTGTCTCTTGTGGTTACTGATGTGAGATGTTAAATAAATGTGGTAAGGAGGTGGTGCAGGGCACTGAGAGAGAGTATGGAGTTCTCTTACTGGGTGCGAAGATGCTGTTTGAAGATGTTGAATAATTTGTGTATCCAAGTTTGTATCCGTTTTTGCTAGGAGGGGCACTGCCACCACGGACTGGCTCTTTACTGAAACTGGTTGCAATATGGGTCAAGCAGGAACAAAAGGCTCCCAAAGAATGGAAAGGGTTATATGAGCTCTTGAGAAACTCCCTCTTCCAACAGAGGAAATTTTGCTGTAGAAAAAGGGACGTCACTGCTCATTGCTCTGTTTCTGGCATTCCAGCAGGGTGTAAGGCATGTTACTGCCGAGAAAACCCTGGTGGTAAGAAGGGTTTGCTAGGCAGAGAGAAAAGGACAGATAGCCAAGTTGGCTATAATATTTGCTAATTATGTTGGAGAAATCTGACTATTTTCTTTCTCACTTTAAGCCAAATGCTCTGTTAAATCTAAATGGGATTCTCAGCTTCACTTCCTAAGGAAACAAGGCTTACTACAGTCTGTGTCTGCTTTCTCTTCAAGTTTTGAAACCATATTTTTCAACCCGGTTTGATAAAGAGTTAGACACTTCAGGAAGACCTGAGTTCATACAGCCTTGTGAAAATAGGTGACCTTGATGAGAAAAACTATCCAACTTGGCACCCCCCAGAAGAGCTGTGTTTTAGGGAAAGACTCTTTAGGGAAAGCACATACATCTTGTTAAACATGAGAGAAAATGGTAGCAATAGGTTAGAAATAGGTTTGTGTGAGAGACCATGAAGACTGTAGCAATGGGAAAAGCTTGGCATGATACTTAAAGTACATGATATAAATTGTGCATTATTCTATGACTTTTTTTTATCAAAATAATAATTTTTAGGTGCTTTGATTCTATATGCGCTCCAGTCTTCATAGGAGGAATGTATGTTGTGCTAGGTCCTGCAGATGGAGGGGCTGCAGGAGGGAGAGGAACACAGTGCTACAGTATCCTCTGTCAATCCATCCCTGAATGCAAACCAATACATCAGTACAGCTTGTTGTCCTTCCTCTTTCTGTGTCTGTGCTATGGATTTATAGGTTCAGCATAGTTAAAATGCTGTAACTTACTGGTGTGTATAGGTCCTGACTGCATGTGGGGCTTACTGTCACAGGAGACACACCTTGGTGTCTTGGACAATGTTGCTTCCTTACCCACCTGTTTCATTAATGGAGTTCCACCCACCCTAGAAATGCTGCTATTGCAACATAGCTACATCTTAGGGATAGGTAGGTGGTTTTTTTATCTAATATTCTGAGGTCCCTTTAAATACAAAGAGTGATAATAAAACTCTAATTTAAATGTGGGAGCAGAATGGGTTTTTTCCTTTTAAACCAAATTGTCATGCATATCAGTGTTTCTTTGAAGACAGCTACAGAGACAAAATAGCTTACAAACCTTGAGTTTGTCTCTTGGTAAACCACCACTCACCTTATTAATTAGTGTTTGAGATACCCTAAGTGATATTCAGAAGTCTCCAAAAAATTGGGATAAAGAGGAGTGGGAGAATATTAAGCGTTTTGTCTCTGAAATAAGTGGTTGGAAAACAAAGGGATGTAGTTATAAAATTGCTTCTGTCTCATTCTGACTGTGAATGCATTTTTGTGTAAATGTGTTGTTGAAAGAGAGAGACAAATTATCTAGAATCCTGCTGTACCGCTGTACTTCTTCAGGCACAGTTGATCTTAGAAGCACAGACCGTATTACCCGTAAGTGGCTGTGTTTCATTTTAAAAAATAGTTCTAATCTATATGATGCTTTGCTGTGTGCTGGATGTATGCAACATCTTCTCCAACTTGATATTTAAACTGTGTGTACTCAAAAGCATAAACATTTTGAGGTATTGTTACTAGACCAGCTATATCTCAGGTGCTATCCAGTTACAAGCAGCAAACTCCTGCCATCAGAGCTATCATCAAAGCACCAGCACCCACCTTCTGTTCTACCAGGCTGGGTCTCCTACCTCTGTGTTCATGTGGTCTGCAAGTTCTCAGCTGACATCCTTTATAACCATGACACCTACTTCAGGTTCCAGGTGCCCCAGTTCCCCCTCCAGCAGTCTAGACCATACTGACATTGTCCCAAAAGATTTTCCCAGAGGTTGTCAATTCTGAATCTCTATATCCCGGCGTCGGGGAGACCTGATAGCACCTTTCAGTATCTGAAGGGAGCTCCAGGAGAGCTGGGGAGGGACTCTTGGTCAGGAAGTCTAGTGACAGGACGAGGGGTAATGGTTTTAAGTTGGAAGAGGGGAGATTTAGATTAGATATTAGGAAGAAGTTCTTTCCTGTGAGGGTGGTGAGGCACTGGAACAGGTTGCCCAGGGAAGTTGTTGATGCCCCATCCCTGGAAGTGTTTAAGGCCAGGTTGGATGGGGCTTGGAGCAACCTGCTCTCAGGAGAGGTGTCCCTGCCCATGGCAGGGGGGTTGGAACTTGATGATCTTTAAGGTCCCTTCCAACTCTGACCATTCTATGATTAGTAAATCGGTACAACTGGATGGGGTGCTGGCTGGAGGGTTCTACCAGTTGCGTGGCCAAATGAATCTGCACAAACTGCAGTGAGTCTGTGAAGGGGAAGCAGGGGAGTCATGGGTTTCCTACTTTATTGTCATTCCCCCTTGCGTTTTGATTTCTTGAATGTTTTTTCCCTCAGCAAGACATCCAGTGTCGTCTTTTGCTCAGAATAACATCCGTGTCTCCAAATTATAAACAATATTTGGATAAGAAATATGTAACAGTAGATATATTCATCTCTCTAGGATGTTATAGTCACCTCTCTAGGATGTTAGATGAGTTCCTGAGCTTTACTCTGTTAATATTCACTCTCCTGTGGGTTGTGTTTTGTTTCAGTACGTTGTGACACCGAGACGGCAGTCCACAGCTATTGCCCTGCAGATATTAGTGAGCCATTTGCTGGGAGATGCAGGCAGCCCGTATCTCATTGGGACTGTAAGTGAATTCTTTGTTTATTGAACTTTCCTTAGGCTAAAACTTTTAGAAACTGAGACAGACTCTCACAGAATTGCAGGCACTTCCTGGTCCAAAATTAGAAGTTACTCAAATTGGTGGCCTTGATACTAGAACACAGAAAGAAATTTTTAGGTGCGTGCGACTTCTTGTCCTGAGACACTGCAGTTATGTAGAATATAATCCTGTTCCTGTAGGTGTGAGTAGTTCCATGCAGTGTGTAGAATTTTATTTTGATTTGACATTTGCAAACTCATCACTTTTTGAAGGCATAAATTTATTCCAAGATAGTGTCATGGATATTGTACTTGGATTTAAGCACTTTCTGCTAAGTTTGTGAGGTGTTTCATGGAAATTAATCAAAATACCATTTTCATATCTTGAAACCTAAAACTGTTAGTTCACACCTTGAGGTTTGAAGTCTTGCAAGTAATCAGTACCCTCTTGAAAATCAGAACAAGAGTGACTGCAAGCGTTGTCTTTTGATACTATTTGGCTTTCAAAGCTCTGGTCTCCAAATACCTTAACCTTGAATTCCCAAGTTGCTTGAGACCTGATTTCTTTACTTTTCCTCCTTTTACTTGATCTTAGCTGCTTCTGGGCACATCAGCATAGCAATGTTTTCTCCTTGCAGTTCATTTCTTTTAGTTCTGTTGGATGATATCTGTTGGTGTTGTTTCCTTCCATGATTCATGTTGATTTAAGAGGCAGTAGTTCTGCACACAGCAGGTAACTGATCACCCGCTTTGATTTTTTTCCGCTTTACCAGACACGGGAGAGAGTGAGTCGTTGATGTGGTTGCTTTAAAGTTTTGTTTCTATGGAAGTTTATTTTACAAAGTTCACCTCAGGAATCTCTGTTCTTACTTTGTCACATGTTAACAGTGTTAGGGTTAGACAGAGCCAGACAGAAATTCCCGAGTGGGCTGTGCCTGCAGGCATAGCTGCTGCTGGTCCAGCCCTTCTCCTCAACTGGGTGAAAATGAGAGTCTAAGTGGTGTAACCTGTCTGGCAGAGAAGACAGTCCTCTCTCACTGAGAGATTCTTCCTGCTGGCTCTCTTGCTCTGGCAAATGAAGAGATCACTTTGCTCATTGATATGTGTTAAGAAACTATTGCCTTCACACTGACTTGGCTGGATGCATGGGGAAGCAGAAAAACTGACATCCCTGTGTCACGAAAAATGGCTAAAACGATGTGCAAAAAGCTGAAACATGCCGTGTGCATTCTCCTTCCTTTGACTAGTCCATTGATTTATGCTTCCTGCCTGGAAGATAGAAGTATTTGTGTCTCTTACCCACTGTTCCTTGCCATCTTTGAGGCACGGACAGAACTGAGGCTTCCTGCCGAATGTGCTGCTGCGTCCTGCTAGTAACAGTGCGCAGGGTACTTCTTATGCAGCGCTTTGCATGCCCTTGCCTTAAATAGCAGCTAATCAAAAAGTGTGAAGGCAAAAAAACCCTTATCCAGATAAGATTAACCTCAAGTAACCTTGCAACTTTGCAAAGAACAGAGACAATAAATCCAGGAATAAAACCGATGTATGTGGCCTATGAGCACAGCATTGTCTTCTGGGATGCTTCTGGGAGCCAGTATGCCAACGCTGCCCGTCTGCTGGTGATTAACCACCGAATCTTCTGCATTCAAGTCTAGCTATTGTTTACTAACCTGCTTCAGCTCACCCTTTAGCTTAAAAGCTGGCTGGGGAATCAGGGAATAGTCTTTTTCTGAATCTGTTTATCTTGCCTTGATGCTCCGGAGATTTTCTTGCAGAGCATTTTAAAATTAAATACATTAGATTTTTATTTGGCCATTATGTTTGCTGTAGTCCCTAGGTGCCAATTTAGAGTTGATGTTGCTCTTATCTACCTAAACTGTCGTAAATAATCACGCTAAACCCCGAAAAGTTGAAGAGTCTCATATTTGTGTATTTCAAGTCACATAACGTACTCTAACCATCAGGAACAAATGTGGGAATAAAAATGACTGCATTCAACATTCATATTTTTATTTATGCTAACAAGAGATTTTAAGTTCCTGGGTTAAATATTGAATCTTTTTGCATTTCTTGAAATCAGATTCTCATTCTGTCTACAAAAATGAAATTCACATTTATCATTTATAGCTTTTACAAACTCATCCTCCAGCCAGTGCAAAAAGCAGTTGCCTGATATCTTCTTCTTCCCAGTTCCTCATAATGTCACTCCATGACTCCAAACGCCTTTTACCTCCACAGCGGACTCCACTCATCTCTCCAATTGTTTTCCAGCTCTTCCCTTTTTTATGAGTGTAGCTGCTTGTGCCTGTATTGATCCTAATCTCTGATTTCTACCCATTTGATGACGTTTAGGGATAGATAAAGTTAGAGGATAACTAGAAAATGGTAAAATGATTTGAAGTTTACCAAAGATTATAAACGTTGGTTGCAGCATTTCCTACTCTTGTGGCTGGAGGCACTGAAGGTGTAAAAGAACATGAGATTCCTTGACCAAAAGGGAGCTGGACAGCAGTGAAGTGTAGGTGTATTGGGTACTGGGTTTGACAAACTTTGTCTTTTCATCCCTATCTGCCTAGTTTTGTTCTTTTCAAGGACCACACTGTAAATAGACTGCTTAAACCAAGACAGGATGATGAATTTATGTCAGATTAAGGTCAGCCTTGTTCTCACTCTCCCTCCCTAGATCTCCCATGCTATCCAGGACAAGAATGCTCACACATTCCAGTGGAGTTTTTGGAGCATGCAGTACAGCTTCATCCTGTGTTCTTTTGTTGGTGTCTGCGGAGGAGCATTTTTCCTCCTCACATCTTTCTACATTGATGAAGATCGTAAGGAAGCACAGCAGCTCTGAGGTTTCTCTATATCTTTATAACTTTTAAACCTGTATTTGGCTGCTTTCCTCTTTGTACACTAGCCATGATATTGGCTCTGTAAAGTTAAACCACAAATGTTGGCATTCTGTTAATACCATGTTAGTTTCTATTAAAAAATAAAGGCAAAATCCCAGCAATGTCTCAGATTAAACAAACCTTTCATAGGGAGCAAAACAGGCTGCAGAACACACAAGGATTAGTGACACCTTCAAACTGCTGTAGTCTGTGGAGGTAATGAAACAACTTTACTGTATGTAATGCACAAACACAGACTTTATCGAAAGACTTTATTCTACTCTGGTCTTTCAGAGCCCATTAGAACCAGTCCTAGCCTTCTCCCTCTGCCCTGAAAGAAGTCGTATTCAAAGTGCAAAAAACTTAAAGAAAACCTGTTGAATTGGACAGAACACTGTCCTTAATCATCTAGATTCTTACAAATTCCTTCTGCTCTGACTTGGTTTTTTAGGTACCAGAAATGAATGCTGTCTTTCAAATGAAAATGAACTCTGGAGCAACATTTGTATAGAAGAAAAGAATGTCCTCCCCTTTTTCTTTCCTTTCTATTTAATGAGATACAGCTAGAGAAAAGGCCAAAATAACAATTCCTCCATATGGCAGAAAACCCTGCATACTGACTTTTTGGGATGCTTTGACTGTGAGTCAAAAATTGCTACTGCATTGGCATATGGCAGCCCTCCCCCCTCTGCAAAACGGGCCCCAGTATTGTGTGGAGCTGGGGAGCTCCAGAAGGCAGCGCGTGGAGCTGTCACAGGCAGGGCTGCTAACCTAAACACCACAGTAGCATTTAAGGCAGAACGTCTCGTGGAGATTAAGGAGAGAGGCCCATAAATTCTCAGCAGGATAAGATTTGCCTGTAGAATTTGGAAAAGGTAGGTAGTACAAAACACGTTCTCTGTTGTTTGAAGTGACCAAGAGAAGCGGAAGCTATCAGTCAGTGTCACGTTCAGGAGTGGAGAGTTGTGATCATTTTCTATGTAATATGTTACCAGCCTCTTTATAATCCTTTGAGGCTCTTCAGTGAATCCTCAGGCCTTGGGTAAGTGTCTCCTCTCATGAGTGCACAGCAGTAGCTGTAAAACCACTTCGGTGTAACGATCCATTTGAGCTCTTATCTCGAAAGTGTGTAAGACTTTCCATGTGGTCACAATATCATGTCAGCTGCCAAATGGGACATGATTAGTGCTGCCACCTTTCATTGAGGTGGTGTCATTCCCAGCAGCATCTTAAAGCCAAAGCCTGAGGAAGATACTAGCAAGGGAATTGTGAAGTATTCTGAATCCTGAATTTTCCCAGTAAATCATCAAGATCATAAAGCACAATATTCCTTTGATGACTCTGAATATCTAATGTCACTATGAATAGCATAGTTCAGCAACTGCAGGAGTTTGTTTCTTGCTCTCTTTCCCACAATTTTATGAAATCTGTTCTGAAACCTGATTTAACCCAGGTAGTGAAGTTTGGCCAGCGTTTATGCCATTATGGGAAATAATAGAGAAACTTTTTTGTGATCCTCAGTAAGAGTGTTACAATGATTTGCTGTTTCATCACTTGATGCCCAGAAATTGATGGAAGAGCTCTGTGACAAGTGAGCATCAGCATTTGAGGACATACAATTATTTACTTTGCTTTATTCCCTGATGTTTTCTGGTGACAACAGTGCCACATCGATCATTCCTTAGTATTTTATTCGGGTTTCTCAGAAGATTCATGTACGTGTGCCACCATAAAGATTTGCACTGTGCTTCAAATCTCTTGTAGACAATATATAGACACAAAGACATGTATATTTGAAATAGGCTGGGGTTGTTGATAATAGGTAATGATTTCGTTTTGGTAAAGAGTTAATTTTATGAGGTGACCTGATACTATGAAAGGTCTTGAGCTTAGATTTACAGAGCTCAGGATCAGCAATAGACTCATGAGATTCTACCTTTGTTGCCAGACTCTAGAAATAAAGTTTGTAATTGCTAAAGTCATTGACGACTGCAAACCAGATGCTCCCAACACCACAGCTGATTCCCTGGAACTCAGGCAGACAGGCTGAGGTCTTGAGAATCATTTTTCTCCCCATTATTCAGCTACGGTAGGATTTAAGCAGCTTGATAGTACTTCTCTACTGATTTGCCCTGTAAACAGATGATCTATTTATCATTTCTGTTAAGTCAGCATTAAATTCTTCTTTGAAAAAAATAAAATTGGAAAGTCTGTCTGGAATGCCACAGAGGCACACATTTGACATATGAGCAAGAGATGGCAAATGCTGCTCTGTAGATGGTACATGACGTCTGTGAGAAACTCATTCCTACTCCTAATCTTCTGTCCTTTGGGAGAGAAGCTGAAGAAAACCCTGCTTCAGTGTTTGGCAGTGGGAGTTTTGAGTAGTATTTTTCCTGTGTCAGTGCTCAGGGGCTCAGATTAGTTGCTGAAATAGTTAAGTGCTGAAATTCTGTATTGTGCTTCTAATCGGCAGAGTTCAAAGTGGTTAACAAAGTTCATCACTTACATATGTGGAGTGTTTTAGAGATTAACAGAAAGCTTCTGAATATGTATTTTTTTTCCTCTAATGCTTGCTATTAGTATGTCTCTCAAATATGGCATCCACAAGACAATGTCTTGGTGGATCCTGCAGGATGTATTTTGCCTGTGCTGAACCAAAGTTGTGTCTGGACAGCAATGGAAGAAGAGATTCCTGCATCCTCAACAGAGTTGATTCCTGGTTTTGTTCCAGGAAGTCAATATGAACACTGGTACTGATGTGGAAGAACTTGTCTCAGAAGGTGAAAACCTTGGAGGAACCAAACCCAGTACCAACACAGCATCAATTCTTGTCACTTCTGCACCAAGCTGTGCATGGCCTCAGTCTTCCCTGGGGCCCTGAGCCCTCTGGCTCCCTCTATGTTGCGGCTGGATCGGGAGGGCTTGGCCTGGCCTGGGGCTGCAGAAGGCAATGGGTACCCAGGGCATGACCTAGCAAAGGGTGCCTGGGTGTTGGTTCGGTAGTTTTCTTGGACAGGTTGGGTGAGTAGTTGAGGGGTGGGTGGCTTGGTTCGTTCCACCTTGGAGAAGCTGTTCACTGCACTGTGCCAGAGAAGCCCTTCACCATGCTGTCAAAGAGAAGCCATTTATCCCGCTACTAAGGAGAAGCTGTTCCCCAACCCACCCCTTCATTGTGCCCCCCCAGCTCCTGTTGGAGCCCTTTACCACACCACCTGACAGGAGCCATTCAGCTTGCTGCCGTGGAAGAGTCCATCATCACACTGCCTCTCTCATCTCGAAAGACCTTCATTGTGCCATGCCAGCAGAGTCCTTGATCATATCACCCTGGAGGAGTCCTCCTTCGAGCTGCCCAACTCTTCTTGGAGCTCTTCATTGTGTCACACCAGGGGAGCCCATCACCGTGCTGCCTTGGAGGAGCCTGTCGCCATGGACCCGGAGGAGCCCATCACCACCTACTGTGTTGCGTTTTGCACTATGTTGTTTCTCTTGTTATGTTGTGTTTTGTATTGTGTGGTAGGGTCTGATTTTGGAGCAATGTGTTCTGGGGCTTTTTGGGAGTGCTCCACACCAGGACTTTTACAGAGCTCTCCTTAATGGCAGCTTGGTAAATGATGAGGAAGGGGAGCGTGAGCCTACTGATGAAGACGCTGACTGGGAATCTAGTTCAGAAGACAAGGATAATGAAGATGTTGAAACACTTTTTCATGGAGTATGTAGATTTGTTACAGCCAAAAATGATTCACAGGGAACAACAGGATGAAGGTCCGAACGGGGTATGTTAGAACATGGGTGCTCAAGGAGATGAATTGCTCTGAAAACTGTTTTTCCTCATGATATAGGCACTACAGGAAGATTGTTATGGGGGCAAGGAGATTCAGCAATGCTGGTCTTGTATTATTCTTCCTGTATTACTATTCTTATTGTATTGTGTATTATTTTGGTGGGGGTATTTTGTTTGTTGTCTTAAGTGATGGAGCCAGAGGATGGAGCTCTGAGATTATATTCTGTGGCAACTGAAGTAGGACATTTTTAGAGAGAATTTTCTCAGCTGCTTCTTTTCAGCACCATTGGCATTTCCTAGTTTGAGCTACACTTTTAAAGGTTGTTAATGCTTTATCTTCCCATGCTTGGAATAAATATTGTCATTAGGGAAGTCTTTAGTTTTTTGCTCTAATTACATGCCTGCACATCATTGGAATTGTGTTCACAGCAAGGCTGGAATCTTTCAGTTGGGTGGCAACATGTTCTCTGCAGGTGTCCTTCAAGGAGTCCTTGCTCTATCTTTTTTGCAGCACAACCCCATCACCAGCAGCAACACCACGAGCCAGGGCTTTGGAAACAACAGACCTTTGTCATTGCCCTTTCTGCCTTCTGGGCAGAAAGAAGGATTTTCTTCACTCTGCTCTTCAAAACTGTCCCAGTGTGTCCCTTTCCTCACTTGCATTTACTGTGTGTGAGGCCTGTGGGGGATGCAGGGAGATGTGTATAAGGCAATAGACGGGCTGAAATAGAGGAGGTTAAAGATCAGAGGAAAGCAGGAGAGAAAACTGGAGAAGTGATGTGGAGTTCAGCTCCCACAAAAGATTGATGTTCAGCTTTCCATTTGAATACAAAATGGGAATGAAGTTATAGCATTCAAGACCCGAGAGTACCTGTGTGGTGTTCTTAAAGACTGCATATAGTCATTTCCTACCTCTTTAATATGATTTTGCAGTTTTAGAACTTTTAATCTTTTCTTTTTGAATGCAATTGTATGTATATCTATGCTTGAAAAAGCTAAATTACGTCAGAAACAAAGGCTACTGTTTAGTCTGCAGTTGGACATTGTAATGTTCTTGGCAAGGTCTTCAGACCTCAGAGTAACAAAGAATGTGAAATACAACATGTGTTGCCTTAAAGTCTTTTGGTTTTCGTGACGTGAAGTTAAGAAAACTGAATGAACTGTAAATTAGTTCACATGTTTAAATGGGCCTACCCGGAATAGGAAAGTGAACGAGATCAGGCCATAATTGGCTGTAGCAGCAGTAGGTTCAACATACTGGCTTTAATCAGGCAGCAGTTTCTGTAGCCTCAGGTACAGTTTTGAACTAATTTTACTTCTCAGACACAAGGGCTGATCCATGCGATCTCCTACTCCTCTTTGGCTGATACAATAGCAGCTCTCGCCTGCAATGATAAAGGAACAAACATTCCTTTCAGGCCTCAATGGAAATACCAGTTGTTTTCAATGCTTCCAGTTGGGTAGAAGTAAGAAAAAAGGTGGGGCTTAAAGAGGTTGTTAAATTTGCTGCTCTATCTAGATTGGAAAGAGCTACTGCTGGAAGCTGCTGGTTATTACTGAGGTAGATTGTTCTGTGACATTCAAGGTCCTTGGAACCTGTGTCCCTTGCATCAGATGAATGATAACCAAGAAGTTGACAAAGCTTGTCAACTGTACATATAGTCTACTCCTACCTTTAACTCCTCTTTGCGGTTTCCAAGCAAAATGGGGCAAGAAGCACTTTGGAACGGCCCCAAAAGGTGAGATTTTTTAAGTCTATTCATAGAATCATAGAATGGTCAGAGTTGGAAGGGACCTTAGAGATCATCAAGTTCCAACCCCCCTGCCATGGGCAGGGACACCTCTCCCTAGAGCAGGTTGCTCCAAGCCCCATCCAACCTGGCCTTAAACACTTCCAGGGATGGGGCATCAACAACTTCCCTGGGCAACCTGTTCCAGTGCCTCACCACGTAAAGATTTTGATCTTTTCCTCCCCTTCCCTCATTCCCCAAAGCAGGGATGGGTGATTGGTACTGACCTTTAGCGCTGTTTATTTGATTATTTTTTTAAAAGAAGCTTTAGAACTCTGCTTGGTGTAAAAATTGCCTTCAGAGGCGTGCTTATTTCTAGCTCCTGCTGAATGCCTGTAAAAGGGCATCAGTTGGGTGGGACGTGGCTCAGATACATGAGTACAGTTCCATGGTGTGTAACTGCTTTTCCAGAGTGATTCCTTCCACCGGTGATGTTGTGCGAGATGCTATAAGCAGAATTTTAATTGTCAAAGACTTTTTATGTAAATTTTTTTTCCTCCTTTCCAAGCAAGTAGTCCTGGGTGCTGGTCCTGAAAGGGGTTTTGCAGCACTGAAGAAGTCTCTTTGTTCTGTGGCTGAAGGTGTGCAGATGGCAGACCACAGCTTTCCAGGCTGTGCATTGAAATATTCTGTCCAGGCTGCTCTCTCCTAAGAAGCTCTTTTGTTTTATTCCTCTTTGCCCTAATCAATTCTGCAGCTGAATTGCCGTTTGCAAAATATTTTGCAGAACAACTGTGACCCTTTATAATGCTCCCGATGTAGCCATGGATATTAAATGCATCATTTGGCTTCAAATAAAGTTGCTGCTGTCATTCTGAGGGACCTCTGCTGAGACTGGACCAGTAATGACAGTACCAACCCCAATGGCTGGGTTTTTTACTAACTCATCCCTGACTTCCACTGAAGAAGACTTTAGCAGCGTCCCGGGTGTCAGTACTCCATCCAGAACTGGCTGAATTCTCTCTTGCTTTGCTCCCCTTGTATTCCCTCCATTGTCCTGTCACCAGGGATTCACCTTCTGCCTTTGTCATTAGGTATAGATGCCCTCTTAGTTTAGAAACTGTAACCGATTCCTCTTTGGATAGTAAAATAGAAGTAGACACTTTCTCCCTGACAATAACATAACAAGAGTCCAGAAAGGCCGTATCAGCCAAATTTATGCTGTAGCTGACATTTCTGTTTCCTTACCAGGATAATCCATCATTTCTGCTTTTCTACCTTCCTCTCCTCACATTAAAATGCAGGTGCAATGGCTGTTGAGTATGTTCTGAAATAACTAAGAAACCTAAAAATCCTCCATTACCCCAAAACCTTTACAGCAAAAGTTTTCCTCAGAGATCCTTCTGCTGTTCTGTAAACATTGTTCACTCTTCAGACCGCCTTCAAGCACTGGGTTCTCCTACCCCGCTGTCTGGGTGGGAGGGTGCCTGGGACCTGGAGAGAAGTCACCTACTCCCTTGAGAGAGGCCAGAAAATAAGCGATGAAAGAACAACCTCTGTGACTCCCTGCCAAGTTGTGCTGGCATCCCAGTAACAGAAACTGGCTGTCTTCAATCACAGGAGAGCCGCTGCGTCTGTCTCAGTTCTATAATTATCTTCATTGTAAACCAATAAAGCCTTGGAAAGGTTCTTAGAAAGTTTTTTGTTTATATGAGAAAGAAAGGTTGAGACAAAAAGATTCTTGATCCTAATGCTGTAGAGCTGACCAAAATTGCGTTGGACTCACTTTTTGTAATTTAATGTTGGCATAACAGTTTTGTTATTAGCATGTAAATTAACTGTGTATCCTGCAGGAATCAAATGGCTGCAGTTTTGAGAGATTAATGTGAATGCTGTCAAATGCCACTGCAAAAAGGTCCTTTGAAAATGCACAGGGAAATGTGTACAGATTCACAATGTGCCTGAATCCCATTTGGCCTAACCCTGCCGAGAGAGCTAGACGGGGCTCAGGATGAGCCCTGTCTCTGTAAAGTGACCTGGACAGGACTTCGCTCATATTCTGATACTAAGACCTGATTTTATCTGCTCATTCGCTGTGGTCATTCGTTTCCTACAGTTAATAATTTTCTATATTATTACCAAAAAAAAAAAAAAGCTTTTAAATGGAATTGAAAGGTAAATTCATGCATTCATGTATGCAGGTATAATTTTCTTTTCAGTATTTAATGTGTGGTGCAGTAGTTTTTAAACTGACTTAAAAAGGGGAACTGTTCTTGAAAGTACTGACCTCAAGCTAGCAATTTCATTCCATCAGAATGTACCCCAGTGTCTGGCTTGACTCTTTTCTTTCTTCATGCCTTTTTTAAAGAGCTTGGCCTTCCTCTCTTCCTAGTGCGCAGCTGTGTGTTCAAAACTCAAGAAAATCAGGCCATTTACTTAAAGACTTAATTATGGGTTTAGGAGACTAATCTTAGGCACCTAATTTTTGAAATCTTCACTGTAGGCATTTTTTTTATGAACATGAAATGCTGCTAAATGAAAACATCACTTAAAGAAATGCAGGTCTGCCAGTCCTTCTTAATCTTCAACCTGGTAGATACTGCAAATGTTAACGTCTTCATAGCTTTTTGCCTTTATGGTTTTTATTTTCAGTGAAGGAACTTGTTCTTTGTGTGTGTTGGCAACCCACGGCAGAGGAGATGTCACTGGTATGTCATGTCAGAGCTGGAAGCAGGCGGAGCTGTAGTAAGAGAGGACACAGAGTGGAAAAGGACACCTGAGTCCTTGCTGAGAATATTTCCTTGGTGAAAGCAGGAAAAAAGAAGGTTCTTCAAACCGTTTGGATCATTCTGTGGATTCATCCGGTAATAGAATAAAATGTGGATCACAGATTCCCCACTTCTGATTTTTAAGAGCACTGCAGGAAGGCAGCTGTGTGGCATGATGGAAAGAGGTATGTGGGCACGAGTGTGGGCTGAAGAGGAGAGCTGACTGATAAGAAATGCTGTTTAAGTGATCCTGTTCTTTTTAGAGTAAGCATATTGGCATGGGTTTGCTATTAAGAATAACTAGAGTTGGTTCACTTAGAGGATGGTTAATGGCAGATAGATCATGTTTAAGCAGTATCATCTCCTAGAAAATCATGTTCATGATCTGATTTTTTCCAGGGAAACTTCTGCAAGCCAGCAGAGTGTCTTAACCGTCCCTCCTATTAAACTGGGTAACCTAGGATAGCACAATGGGAATTGCATGGTAAGCTCCTGAGCATGGGAATTATTTGTCTTTGGCCCTTTGTTTGCCTGGAACTCAGGGAAGACAGAGCTACTTGCCTGATCTGTAAAGTGAGGAGGCACAGCTCCTGAAGAAAACTGCAGTTCCATTTTTAGAATTGCTTTTGATTGGGCTTCAGATATGCTTATCTCCAACCTATTAACCTGGTCACACTCTGTGGTCTGATCCCAGATGCAGTTATTTTCGTAGAGGCTGCTTTCTCCTCTGTAAATTTAGTTTGTCTTGTTAAACATTGTCATGTTGTCCTGGGGGTTCTCTGTCTCCTGATTTAGTGCGATGACTAATGTTCTCTGCTGCACTTCACCAGAGGCTCAAAGTGTTCCTGAGTGTGACAGAGTGACAGAAACAACAGGACCGAAGCGTGGACATCAGTGGCTTTAAAGGAAGCCAGTTATCTCCCTCTAGGGAAGAAGAAAATCTTCGTCCTTACTGGGGTTGCCTGGACTTGCCAGCTTTAGTGAGGAACTTTTATATATTTTTAAAGGTGGGAGGAAAGGGGAAAGGTTTGCATTTGCTGATCTGAATAAGGAAAAGTTTAATCAGAAAAAGAGTAGCTTGTTTCTGTGAACAGAGAGATCTGGTAAGGGAGCTTGTAACTGCCTCTAGAGGAGGAGTGGCCACAGGATGAGGCTGCTTCAACAGGTGATTGTATTTTCATCCCAACAATTCCAGAGCAGACTTACTACAAGTAAGTGCATTCTGCTTCTTGAGCATTGCAAACTTGCCTTAAAATCAAGCTGAGCTGCCTGTGTTAAGGTGCCTATTTTTCTTCCCGATGTGAGAAACCTCTGCCCTCCAGTGATGCTGCAGAAATGCAAGAAAAGGATCGAGATTACTCCTCCTCCTCCTCCTCCTTCTTCTCTCCTTGCCTTTAGTCTTTACTTCTACTGGCCCCAGAAAACCAGTGTTAAAACTCATTTGTTCTGAGGCAGTGTTCAGCAGAGGGGCTGGAATATCTGGTTTCTGAGTTGCTGCGTATGTCAGACATGTACATGCTGAAGGCAAGGCGGGTTGCCAGAGAGACAGCTAGTTTGAGCCATTTGTATTTTCTTTCAGGCTTTGCTTCATCCTACCCTCCACTAACCAAAGGCTGTGGCAAGGGATAATGAGGGATGATGTTGTTCTTTATCTTCAGGCTTCTTTCCAGTCTAAGATGCCTCACTCTTCTGATGCCAGCTGAGGAAACGCCCAGGTGGCTCGGTGAGAGTACGCAGGGAATGAGTATCTCAACCCATTGCAGGAGTGAGTCTTTGCTTTGTCTTAGAGTTCTGGCTATAGGAAATGTATTACAATGGCCGAGAGCCCAAAATTTCGCCCCTGTGGAGGTGAGACCTACCAGCAGCCAAGGCTGGAGAGGAGCTGGCGCAGAGCAGGGACATGGGGCAGATGGAGTGAGGGCTGGCGAGCGTGTGGGGAAAGCTGTGGAGGAGGGAGGCAGGGAGCAGCTGGCAGTGGGGGAAGAAGCGAGCAGTAATGGAAATGAAGAGGAGAAGGAGTGAATGAGAAACAGCCTCATTCGTGCACTGATATCCAGCATCCCATTCAGCAACTGTGGCATTAGGATTTCAAAGAAATGTCCAAATAAATTTGTTCCTTGAAGGGATTTATTTTAATTCTTTATTAAAAAAGGAGATACACATGCATTTTCTCCTCTAGCCCACTGTTCTAACAGGGTTACCTTTAGCATCACCTCCTGGGCTCTTTAGTTCTTCATTCCAAATTTCCTATGGGAAGTCATCTCAGCAGATGCAATCAGGTGTATTTCACTGCTCAACAGTGGAGAGGAAATGAATTTTTCCGATGAGGGGAAAGCACAGTGAATAGCTCGATTCTCCTCCCCAATACCATCTGCAATCAGTTTTGTTCTGCAAATGAAGTCAATGTTTTCCTGGGTCAGAGGTGGCTAATTATTCATAGCACTTTTATTTCCAGCAGTAGAGTCATCAAATCTCTGCCAATCATCCTTCTTTTTCGTGTTTAGCTTATTGTGAGTTTCTCTTAGGTTTGCAAGTCTAGCTGCTACCCAAAATTGCAAATTCTTTGTTGCTTTTCCTGGGCTACTGCCAGTAGTTCTCAGCTTCTGAAGAGACCAACAAGAGGACTTTGGCACCAGTATTGTAGTTTTTTCCTATCTTATGAGATACGTCTGCTTAAAAAAAGAGTGAAATGGGAAGGAGGGAAGAATATAACACTCAATTTACTTGTAACTAGCCAAAAAAATGCCAAGTAGTATTTCACGAAGATGGATAAGTGCCATCTGTGGGGGTTTTAATGGCAATAAAGCCCAGAGAAGTGTATTAGTCAAGGTACAGCAGAGATTCGAGCTTGGCTGTCTTAACTCTTCAACTGGTATGTTCCCTGTGGGTGCTTAGTGCTTCCCTCTGGTTGAGTGTTCAAAGTCCATGGTGTCACATCAACCACGGGTGGGTTTACACTGTTCTTTAGGCTTGTCCCTTGGAGCTTTGCCCTTGGGTACACAGCACTGCTCCTAATCTAGATGGGAGGAGTGATTGGGCATTAGTACCCGTTCACTGCAGGAAACTGGCTGATGCATTGGGAGGGGTGGAAGCCCAAATAAACTCCAGCCTTGTATTTTCTTTATGTGGTAGTAAGGTTATCTTTGCACAGATCTGCTTTAAAAGATTTTAAGAGGGCTCCAAAGTAGATGCCATTAATTAAAATGCTAATTAAAAGTGGTCCCAGTGGTATTCACTGATAGTGTTGCCAGAGCAGGTGAGATTTCAATTATCTTGTTGTTCCTTTTAGAACTAGAAAAACATGGAGTACCTAAGCCATGGTTATTTCATAATGTTTAAGTGCTGACTTTCCTCCAGATTTCTTCAGAAAAAAACTCTTCCAAAGGGCTTTGAAATGACAGCCACCAGAGCAAGGGATGTGGGCAGCAAAGAGTCAACAGAGTGCCAGCTTCAAGATCAGAGCTTCACAGAGATCACAATAAAGCTTTCAGATGCTTAGCTCTTACAGCCTAAACCAGCAGAAACCAGGTGAGTTTTCTCTGGAGGACTCACTGCTCTGCACTTTGAATTGGCAGGAACTTAAACACCCTTAGTGCCGTGACTTAAAAGTAGGGAATGGCACACAAAGCCAGGAGTACAACAAAGAGAAAGCTTAGGGTGGGAAAATCAAAGAAGAGATGACAGGATTATGGGCAGGTGTTTGGGATCCACAAAAAGGAGAAAAGGAATTGCCAAATGGCTGATTAAAAGATGTATTTCAATAGGTAAAAAGTTACTGGCTTTCACACGGGAATTCTAGAGCAAAGACTTGGTGGCCTCTGTTTCTTGAGTGTAGTGATGTCTGTAACCAGGGGATATGGAAGTCTCACCAATTTTTATTGAAGGTTGTGAAAGGGAATTCTGTCTAGCATGGTAAGTAATTTTAAATTTTAGAAAATTTATTTTTCTGTAGCTGAGATGACTCTTGCTTTCAGCCTTCCTCTCAGAGGGTGTCTTTAGTGCCAGCTGAAGTATTTTTTGAATCAGCATCTTTTAATGGTGTAGTGTGCCAGAGGTGGTGATGGCAGCTAATGATGGTGTATAGAAAAAGCATCCAGGAAGGATTTGACAGATGAGGAAGGGATGTAAGAGTGGAAGAAAGTGAACATATGCTAAACCAGAGTGTCTGAAGCTAATGTGGTGTAAAATGATGCAGGCTAATGAAGCTTTTCATGAAATAAATGCCTGCTAAACTCTACCTGGAATAACACACTGCCTCTTCCTCAGATCAAAGTCATTTGTATTCCTCTGATATTTCTAGGTAAGAGTGAAGAATGTTATAATTGCTATCCAAACATTGCTTCACTTCACACTTTGCAATAACCCCAGACTGTGTGTGTCTATGATGTCTGTGACGCTTCTTTATAAAATGATGTAGTATGTTTGGAGACAATTCAAGTCTGTTTATAAAATCAGGGTATTGTTCATTAAATGTCTGTTACTTGCTGCACTGCAATTTTACTGGTAGACAAAACGTTACAGTCTGATGCTTTAACATACATATATATACAAACACACAAAATACAGTATTAAGAAGATAGCTGTACTTGAGGCAGTGGCAAAGCTGCAGCAGTCAGATACCTCTGTACTCCCTCACCCAAGATACGGCAAGTGACAAATCTGAGTGTATCACCCAAATGCCAAAATTACTCAGAAGACGTAGCTCCTGAATGGTTGTGAGCTGCTCTGAAGAGGAGACAAATAAGACCAGAGTGAAAGGGCTGTAGTTACATAGTGCCTGATAGAAAAAGATTCTCTAAAACTTCACCACTCTGTCTCAACCAAGATGAGGTCGTTTACAGGCTTCACCACCCTCTGTCATAGTAAAAGAGCAAAAGGAACCATGAGAGGGTGAATTCACAGCTGTGAAGTTAAAATCCAAGCTGTTTATTTTGTTCTTGCACAATGGGCTTGTGGAACTCTTGTCCAAAATGATTGAAAGATTTCCTGAAGCAAAGCATTTCCCACCCCCAAAATAAAACCAAAAGAGAAGACCACTGGATACCATCCTATGTGCCAGCAGCGCTGAGACCTAAATGCAAAGAAACATTTCCAATGGTTTTGGTGAGCAATAAGAAGAAAGTCTGTGAGGTGAACAACAGTTCCTTTGGAGTATCTTAGGGAACTGTTTTATTACAAGATTAGACAGTAGTCTTAAACCCTACACAGTGTTTCTTGCATTTTTCCTGGATTTTTCCATTTTCAGGCTGGTCCCTGATGGGGGCAAAGATACTAGTTTTTCACTGGTGTGATCAGGTAAAATTACTCCTGTGCCTCCCCTGACAGAAGATGCTGCCAGAATGTCAGTGGAAGAAAGATTTTTGTTATTATCTGCAAAGAAATGTTGATATCCAACAATGATGTACAGTTTAAGAGAAACATTGAATTGTTTTGTATTGATATGCTCTGGTTGGACAAGGTGCAAGATCTCACTTTAAATGAATCTGATGCTTTATGACAATACAGATTTAAGCACTGGAAAACTCATTGCCCAATCCCTAGGATCTACCTAAAGAAATACTGAGTTTCCCAAAACATTGTGCATCCTCAACTGAGATGGTTACATTTTTTGGCATCATTCCTACAGGCTGGATATATTGTGCAGAGTAATCTGCACAACAGAAAATGGAAAATCTGGTTGCTTGATAATTGCAGGGGCAAGCAAAGGGAATTGAGCCTTAATGGTTGCTTCTGAGCAGTTGGAGTTTGAGAGGGGCTTGAGTTTTACATGGAGCTCAGAAGGGCCATCTGTCCTTCTGTGACAGCAGAAGGGGATGTAGGGGACACAGAAAAGTGTCTACTGGCCAGACATGGCTCCGGCTTCCAAAAAATCTCATCTAATGAAAATCAGCTTTAGAACTATTTTCATAGAGCTTCAGTGGCAACGTGCCTATTTCCTGTATTACACGATAAAGCACACACTAAAGGTCACGTGTGGTGATTACTTTTAAAAATAAATATAGTGACCCAAAGCAGAAAGGAAATGACTCAAGTGGAGAAATGCAACACGGATGAAGATTCATTTCCATAGGTGGCTGGAGCGTATCTCAGTCTGTGGAGAAGAAACACTCACGCATGCAGGGAGCATTGCTAAACACAGCAGAGGGTGTTCATGGAACACGTTGGTTTAAAAAACAACAGTTGTGATCTGCTGTGTGGGGAAAAGAGGCAAAAGGAAAAATACATCCACCTGCTTCTAAAGAGAAGCAGCTAAACCGGCTGTAAGGTAGTGAAATAACTACACGCTCCTAGCAAGCTAGGGGTGGTGGTACTTTAACATCTCTCTGTCAGTCTGTCTGTCTCCAGGGTAGGAATTACTCACCTGAGTGATAAAGTCTTGGTTTAACCCCTCGCGGGGCAGCTCCCAATTCTCTGTCTCACTGAGAAGCTTCTCCAAGGGACAGACTCAGGTGTGGCGGTGTGTTTGTCGCAATACTTCTCCTCAGCAGTCACTCACAATCACAATGCTGCCAGGTAAATGTGTAATTTCATTATAGCTCACCCCAAAAAAGTTCCATGAAAATGAATAATGTTACATTATATTTGTAGGGCAAAAACCATAAGAAGAATGTAAAACTCTTGTTACTAACGTCCACACCCTAAACATTTTAGAATCCCCATTGCTTTAATTTAGCAAGGGAGTAACAGGACTGGGTATTGAACATTGATCTCTGTGCAGGGTATCTGCTGAAAGCAGAAGGGTAGCTTTCACTACATAAATTACACATTTTACATACTTGTAAATTCTCTCTTGGGCTGTGTATCTTGGCTGTATTTAGCTTTCCTCTATCAATCACTTTGTGTTGCGCTTCCATTCCTCTTATTTTAAAGTTTTACCAAACTTCTCAAACACTAAATTTGCTAATTTTTAGAAAGGCACATGGTGCTCAGAGCGCTTTCTTTTCTAGTCTATAAATGCTCTGCATGTTACAGGTGACTTTCTTTATGCTGAGTACACCTTTAATAGCAACCAGGTGTTCTCACTCATGTTAAATTAGAGCACTGCAAACTGACTCCAGTCTTGTCCCAAGTACAGGTGGTCTTCTCACTCTTGTAAAGACTCATAGGAGTTCAGCCAGCCTTCTCAGTTATTTTCTGTTTGTATATCTCCCTAAGCAGTAAATGTTTTATTGTAAATAACAAATACTTTGATGCTGCTTTGTTCAGGAAGTGTTTTTGGTTTGTTATGCTCAGGAGATTACTGACTGGAGTCTCCAGTAACAGGCACGTATTGGGATGCTTGAGGCTGGCTTTAAATATACCAAAACAAGCTCTGAAATATTAAGGTAGGTTTCTGTATCTGCAGAGAAATAGAAAGTCAAACAGCTTCAGGCTCTCTGCCAAGTGTCTGAGTGAGGAGGTGTAAAAAGCACAGTGGAACAAAGAGCAGCCCTGGGAGGGAAGAAAAATAAAGGATCCTTCAGGAAATGTATCCCTCTGGCTACAAGAAGATGGCTGACTACAGAAGGGACTCTTCACCATGATGTTGGTAAGTTTTTGTTTGTTAACTATGCCTTGATCGTGTTGTTGTACTGGGACTAATCTCAGGTACAAAAAAAGTGAAGATGAAGTGTAGGTCACATGGTTGGGGGTGACTTTTTTTGTGTTCCTGCAAGAGGAGTGCACTGGTTCATCTGTAACCTCCACCCCCCGCAGTGTTACTGGCTTCTGTTCCCCATCGTACTGTATGCTCTCTCTGTTGTTGCTTGCAGCAGTCTCAGGGGAGCTCTCCTTTGACTAGGGGTGTCTAGAGTCAGACAGCCCTGTTACTCTCAGTCATATTATTTTTATGCCTCGTGTAAAAGTAGTACCTAATGAGTAGTACAATGAAGAGGAAAATTAATATGCATCTTGAATGGACACCCAATCTGTTTGCCGTTTGTTAGCTCAAAGAGTAAACTCCATGCAGAGCATTTTTTGTCATCTACTTAAACTGACAACATCCCCACTGTGCTGGCCCATCCATCTGGAAGGGGTGTCAGACCGCAGTAGCCGTGCTGGGGTTGCCAGCTCCCTCATGCTCAATCCTGCGCTGCTGCAGGGTGTCCGACCACCAGGACTGGGCTGATCTGGCTGCTTCCTTCCATGGGCACGTGTTAGGGTCCGAGTATGTATCCCTGACAGACAAATCTCAGTGCTGTTGACTCTGAGAAGACAAGTCCTAACGTGGTATGAGAAATGACAATATTGGTGCTGAACCAAGAGACCTAAAAATGTAAGAACCAAGTAAATGTGGGGAGGTGGCAACTGTGTGTGTGTGCTACGTGCGGGCTGCAGTGTGTCCTTTGCAAGTCTTAGTCATGAAAACTACCTTGGATCACTTAATCTTCCCTGATGCCAAATTGTTTCCTATAGTCTTTTTTTCCCCTAAATGTCATGTCTGCTTATAGCTTTTAATTGTCGTCGTTAAGCGCATCTGTAGTTTTAATAAATAGCCCTGTGGATTTTGCCATGAATTTATGCTTTTCCTGATACTTGTGATTCTCCTATTTTAATGTTGTCATACAACTCCTATGTGCTAGCCTAAATATTTCCACGTGTACCTTTCAAACTCTCCTAGTTCTCCCTTGATAACCAATCCCTCTAGTCCTTTTAATTATATTTACAGTTTGCATATTTAGTTTGTCTGTGCTGTTACAGAACTGTCAGAGTTTTCAGTGGCAATTTTCCTCGGGCTGCAGCTATCAAAACAGGCTGCCAGCTCCCCATCTGCTGGGGAGCTTTCCTGTCATATGTAGATCACTGTCAATAGGTTGTGCTCAAGAATTAGGATATCACCCGAGATCCTCGTTGGGCTGACAAGCTCGTTTTCTGTAACATCTTGTTTAACTCGTGCTGTAAGTGACACTGTCTAAACGAGGAGACATCGTGCCACTGAAAGCATTGCACACTGCATATGAGACAGCCTTTTGTTTAACACTGTTTCCTCCCCAGAATACTTCTCTAATAACTGAAGGGTTGGTGGTGGTGGTTTGGAAATCTCCTCTCACAGAGATAATTTGGCTGGGTCTTTTTCTTTTTTTTTTCTTTTTTCCCATGTGATTTACCAGGTACTTGCTCTGAGCATAATTTTCCATAACGATGCGTGTACACATCAAAATCACAGACTGGTTAGAGTTGGAAGGGACCTTAAAGATCATCCAGTTCCAACTCCCACCAGACCAGGTTGCTCCAAGCCCCATGGAGCCTGGCCTTGAACCCCTCCAGGGATGGGGCAGCCACAGCTTCTCTGGGCAACCTGTTCCAGTGCCTCACCACCCTCACAGGAATGTCCTCGAAGGCCAGGTGGTGAGCCCAGTAACATAAAAGCAAAGTAGATTGCTTCCCAGCTCCATAAGCTCTGGGTCCCCTGTGTGACTGGGCAAAAAGGCTGGAGGGTCTGTACAAGTGGCCTGTAGGTAGTACTTTTCCACTGTGGAGTGTGAAGAAGTGGTTGGTGTATGTGCTGTGTGCTGCTGACTGTGCTGAGAATAACTGCCAGAGCAGGTTGAAGAGAGTAAGATGAAATAGCTGTGGCATGACAGCTAATTTAGTTTTGGAGATGTCTCACTATGAGCTATCACTGTAAGACTCTTCTTTCTCTAATAATGAATAATAATAGATAACTGGAGATTATGCTGTTTTCTGCTTCATCTTGAAAGAGGACTTGAAGCCAGCTTTTCCACAATAATTCACCTGTGTGCCAGCTGATGCACGCTGCCCTGTATGTGCTGCCTCTTAATAACAGGAGGGATGGTGCTGCTGCTGGCTGGGGAAATATGCTAGAATCCAGGATTCGTGGATATATATTTATTTTTTTTTTATTATTTTTTTAGACAAGCTACCACATTTACTATGTTTTTCTCACCTGCTGGAGAAAGATAATGCCTCCAGCTCAGAGGGTTACACTTCTCTGGACCTTGCAAAGAGGTCTCATGCACTGCTTTGGTAGGAAGTACTCCAGTTGTGGAGCCTTTTATGGTTTGTGTAAGACACGTTGTCTCCAGAATTATCAAAATTGGATTTCCATTCTTGGTTCTGCCACAGACAACCTACACAAATGTTTTACAGCCCAATAGGTGTATTGAATGGAAAGATCATTTCATCCCTAATGGGAGGCCCCAGCACTCTTACTCCACTCTGTTGCTTCTCTCCTGCCACATTAATCTTCAAGGAAGCTGGCTGGTTGCAACAAACCCAAGCTTTTCCTAAAGATTAGGTCAGGTAAATGTTGAAAAGTGAATTTTAACAATTGCATAGATTTAAAATAAACCAAGCCACTCACTAGAAAACCCTCCAAACTGAAAGCCACCGCTGCTGTCAGGCAGTGAGTACGGGCAGGAGAGCTGCCTCCTGAGCAGGCAGGGGATGTAAAGCCGATGGACTCTGTCACAGCCTTTGTCACTGCAGCAGAGCTCATCTGTCTTATCGGTGTTTCTAGTAATGATTTCTGCAGTGAACAGCACCAGGATGAGCAAAAGGTTTCCTTTAGCAATGGTGTAGCTTTTGCAGCTTCGAAGCCTGTAAGGGAAGCCGTGCTGAGGTGGGTCTCTGGTCCTCTCAACCCTGCAGGGATCACGTGTGTTCCTGAGGCAGATAAAGGTACCTGAGGTAGATGTGAGCAGGACCTTTCCTGGATCTGTCTTAATTTTGACTCTTATTGTAGCACTATAAACTGAGTATTGAAGATTTGACAACTCTATTGGTCATATTTGGGTCAGTTTCAAAAGCAGGACAGAATGAGCGTGCCTTGTATCAGGCTGCTGGATCTTGAAATGAGTTGGGCATCCTTACCCGACTGATGGCTGCCACGGCACATTAAGTCACGGGTGGAGGGTGCTGGGACCTCTCTTGCTGCGTTCCTGCCACACATAGCATGTTCTAATCAAGCTGTTGGTGTGTAGGCTGCTTCCTACTCATCAGAATTTTCTCTGAACTCCATAAACAACCCAAAACAAGCTGTGTGAGTACAGCACTGAGTAATCTCGGGTGAGTCTGAGCGCACTCTCGCTGCCGTGTGTGTGAAGAGTTATGACCACGGTGAAAACGCTCTCCGAGGCGCGCTGTTTATTCAACTTTCTCTATTGCTTACTAAAAATTCACTGCTGCTGTCAAACCTCTGGCCAGTGAAGGGAGTTGGAGTGTCTTGTAGCGATCCATAGCACGCAGAGAGATGACTGATGGCCTGTCTGTGGGTAAAGTAGAAGCTATTTTGGGAAGAAAAGTAGCACTGCCTTGTTTGTAGGAGTGCCTCCAGTGCCTGGCACTGAAAGATGTATCTGATCCACGCTGGTGCTTCAGGACACCACTGGTGAAAGGGTCGTAGTAGGGAATTAAAACCTGGAATGGTTATTTTTGCAGCCTTCCTCTAATTTTAGACTGATCTCTCAAAAGAGAAAAGAAAAATTAAATTTGCATTTCAGGTTTTGATTACAAAGTGAAGAAACTGTTCCATGTCAGGCATAAGCTTTTGTTGGCAAATGGTGCAAATGAGAATTGGATTGTCTAGTTTTAACTTTGTAATCATACAATTTCTCTGAAAGATTGTGGGGCAGCTTCCTCTTTCTTTAATTGACTTGTTCCCTCTGTGGTGGTTGCTTCTCTACACAGCAAGTCAGTAGTGTTGCTGCAGAATAGAACCAGTTGCAATGCTTTGTTAAATAAAGGTTATTTTCAGCAGGGAAATGAGGTCACATGAAAAAGAACTGATTTCTGTCCTGAGCTCTCATGTGTAATGGCCATTATTGCTTACTGACAAAATGCTGGACGCTGCTCTGTGAGGCTGTTTCTGAAGCAGTCCAATCAATTCCATTGTCTGACATCAGCTTTAAATGTTATTTCCTGGAAAACATCTGAGCAATTTAAAAAAAAAATAATTAGATTTTAGGAATCTTCAATGATATTCAAAAGCTCTGCCCAGGAAGGGAAGGTCTGACATTCTAGAGCACAGTTCAGCACATCAGTCTTGTGGATTTGTCTCTTGGTTTTAACCAAACCTTCAGGTTTTTTTCTTTTAAGTATCTAAGATGAACTCATGGGCTAGTCTCAACCCCTGCATAAGTGGGTTTAGGGCCAAATCTATGGTCAGGAAGAGAAATAACATGAATTTGAACCAGGATTTTCCATCTAGCACCCTAGCTAGTCGCAAAGTGCCTGCTTTGGGTTGAGGCTGCTTTGTTGGTATTGAAAAGCCTTGGGTTTATTTCAGGTCAGGGTGGAAGCAGGCGTGCAAATTCTGACACTTGTGAAGCTGAATTTCTACACTCTTAATGTCACCGGGTCCCTGCTCAGAGGGAAATGCTACTGACTGCTGTGGTGACCTTATTATTTAGGTAGAATAAAAAGAGTTAGAAGCAGACAGTCAAACCCCTGCTTTATGTAGAACCACCAGCACAAAGTTCAATACGTCACCCTTTAGATCATCAGAAGGAAGTATCTAAATAGTTAACAAGAGACTTTCTTCTCTGTGTGTTGTTAAGTGTCTTTCTGCTGTAATTAAGAAGAAATTCATATCTGTCTGATACAGCATTTGTTGCACCATGAATTCACTGCACCTCTGGTTCATGCTGATCACATGGAAGGAATCCTTCTGGGCACAAGTTCCTTGGATACTGCCTGTCCAGGCACATTCATGCCATTTTAAATACAGTTAATAGCAATTCAGGAGAGAGAGAATGCTTCAAAATACGTCTATTCCTTTATGGCTTGGACAAAATCCACACCTTTTTCTAGAGTCGCATTATCTAATAACTGCAAGGTTTCTTCTATCCAGCATTAGGACTTCAGTAGCTTATAGGTCTGGCCTCTTTTGCTGTTTACAAGCTGCCTGATATCCACTCCCTGCGTTTTTGCAGGAAGCTGTAGGAATTATGTTATCAAAGATGCAGCAGTCGCATTTGGCATCCGTGTTAGGAAAATGTCTTTTCCATTACCCTAAATACATGCTGGGTATTTTGAATAGCGCGGCATTATGGAATACTGAGCTCTCTGGAAAGCGACCTTTAAAGGATCTCCAGCAGCAAACCCTCTGTGATGGGTTTGGAGGGTGGTACACTTACCCCTATTGCCTCTGGAAAATTTGAGACCCTTAGAAGAACTAACAATGTAGAGTTGATGTTAATTTGCTGTGCTAACAGTGATAATTGACTTTGGCATCACAGAAAAGCTGGACTCGGTGATGTTTCCTCCTGTGCACAGCGAGTATTTCCTTTGATCTGTATGACTCTCAGTGTGCTGGAACCAGTAGAAACTCCTGAGTTTTTCTCCTGTTACTCTTAAATTTCTGCCTTACTAGGAATTTGGGCTTGTGAAGCCTTGGGGGTTTGCAGGAGACTTTGATATTGAGTACCAGGTCACTGCTTGAGCCAAGCTCCTTCTCTTTGGGTGCTTCTTGCCCCCCAGGAGATGGTACATGTTGGACTCAACCTTTACCAAGCGCTTGTACTCATCGCATGCAGGTTGCCTTTCAGAGGGAGGAGGGCAGAGTGCTCTCCTCAGGGGAACAGAGTACAGTGTAAACGAAGCAGACGGCACAGCGGGAAGCAGGCTGGAAGCTCAAGATGTACCAGGGAGCTTTGGAGGGCTGCCTGCTGACTAACAAAGAGCCACCCTCCTCATAGAAGGCTGCTCCCTGCTTCTCCGGAGCACTGAGTCTTCTTCAAACACATTTAAAGAACAAAGTTAGATGGAAATACAACCTCTTCCCTTCTGACATGTGCTTATCTGTGCTCTCCTTTGTGGGAAAGGCTGCACTGCCAGGATTGCACCACACCGACGTAATCTCGCGTTACATCCCACTGACAGCCAGCAAACAGACCCAGCATGTGTGGTGTGCCTCCATCCTACGTCTTGCCTGGAAAAAAGGAGAAGATGTGGCCTGGTATAAGTTAAATATCCACTCATCTCTAGCATGGANATTCTATGATTCTATGCTATAGTATCTGCCTGAAGTGTTTAACAACTGAGATGTGTAGCGCTTCATTCTTCATTAATAACACCTGAGGGGCTTGGGGTGTTTGGGGACTGGAATGATGGACTGTTACATAGAGGATAACAGCATTGGATCCAGTCTGGATTGCTTGACAAAACTCCACGCGGGCTAAGGTTGTGAAAGAAAGCTGCATTTGTTATGGAAGACAGAAGCAACTACCTTGGGAGCGCAAATCCTTCTAGTACCTGGCAGCATTTTCCCAGTAGCAGTAGCTGGCACGTTCTGCCAGCAGCTTTGGTGCGGTCCACAGGTTGAGAAGGTCAAGGAAAGTGCAGAAGCTTTATTTATCTGGTCAGGCAGGCACCCAAAACCTGCTCTGCTTTTGCCTCCTCTGCAATTCTAGTGTGGAAGTAAAATAGAGCAGAGACATCAGATGCCCTTCACTGGCATCAAATTTATGGGATAAAATACCAAGCTGAATGTAAAGCTGTCTTGCAAACATGCTGTTTTCTACTCCTCCAACTGCAGTAGAAGTTCGTCTCATTTTAAAGTGTTCCACTATTGATGGATCGGGTTAGACCTTCCACAAGTCCTAGGTCTAGTGGAGAATTCTAGTTTGAAGTCATCCTGTTGCCAGCATCCCTGCCTGCAAACCAGGACTGTCCATACTCCAAAATGGATGTGCTTGTGCAGCAGGGTATGGAGGAGGCAAAACACTCCTGTAACTGGTTCCAAATACCAAACTCTGACTGAGGAAGGTCATAGTGCTGAACCACTACTTAAATGTGTGGAGAAAACAAGAAACTGATTCTTCTGGCTTTTCCCCCTGCTCCCCAAACCAACCAGCCCACAGGGTGCCTGTTGCTGCTTTGTAGGGACCTGCCCATTCCCGACCGCCAGACCCATTCCTGCCTCGGACTCTCATTGAGCTCTCTCCAAAACCAAATCTTTCACTGTCTTACAAAATGAAACTCTCAATTTCATTTCCCAAGGTACTCTGGTTACCATTTCTGTTTTCGCCATCCAGAGTCAGATTTTCTACTTTACTGGGATGAAATTGCTAACTTTTTTGGCAGAGATTTGAGTAACTCTGACAGCAGAGGGCACAGATACTAACAGGTGCATGAATCACAATTGCATATGCCTTATTTCCTTTGCAAGTCAAGCCAAAAGAACCTTTTTCCTGTTTCTAGAAAGGAAGTATGTGTTGGAATTGAATCCATTGTGGTAAGTGGATTTAAAAAAAATAAAATTATTTTTTCAGAGACTCTGTTTTACCATTATTCTGGTGAACTTTTTTAGCCACAACAATCTGGTGAGGTCCTGCCTCCCCGTTACAGCGAAGGGTTGCAGACAAAATATGTCAGACAAGCTTATTCATGCTAATGACAGCCATCCATCTTTTACCAACAAAGTGCTCTCCTTGCACAGTTTTAATTTAAAAAAGCCTTTCTCTCCTGAGTAATGTCAAAGGCCTCTACACCTCTATTTTTATTTCTTTGTCCTCATCTTTCACCCTGGAGTTGTGTAGGTGCATCTCTTTCCTTCCTCCATTAGCGAGTTTCAATGATTTTGACCTCTGAACAGCGAGGGTAATAGAAGCTTGATCTTCCATTGCAAACTGGAGCCCATTATTCAGCATTTTTCCATTCAGAGAGCAGAGT
The DNA here is from genome assembly GCA_013400375.1 of Thinocorus orbignyianus. Lineage (NCBI taxonomy): Eukaryota > Metazoa > Chordata > Aves > Ciconiiformes > Thinocoridae > Thinocorus > Thinocorus orbignyianus. Next base: position 216,350 of record VXBW01008058.1, on the reverse strand, counting down.
GTGTTTCTTACACATGTGGCCTCATCTGCCTGTGTAGTATAACACCTTTTGCTTCAAAAAATTTCTTCAGTTTCTATCTTTTTCTGATTTTTTTTTAAAATAATTTTTATTGGTAGTTTTGTGTTGTGGAACAAAGGCATTTGGTTAAGACTTGAAGCCTTGGCAAGTCTTGCTTACGAAGTAGATTTTGATGAAGACAGAGAAAGCACTTCAGAAATCTAACCTCTAGACTCATTGTGGCACTGACTTACGCAAGTGAGTGACAGTTGAATTCACCGTCTGTCTTTGCTTCCCACAGGCTCACCAGCTGGAGAGTGGGATGGTGAAGGTGTTGAGAGGCAGATCCTCAGCAGCACTGGGAGCCGTAGGAAAGCTCACAAGTGTCTGAGATGTGGAGAAACTCAACACGTGGAGGGTGGTGCTCGTTATCTCAACGGCTGACTTGTGTGGTTGCTCGGCTGTTAAGCATAACATAAAAGCAATTCTTCTCGTAGGGAGATGTAGAAGGTTCCTGCTGGGATTGTTCTGAAGGGAAAGATTTCTTTCCTTCTGCTTATGATATCAGCAATCCCAGATGCTTCATTAAGATGCAGAGAGTGAAGAGGAAAATCGGTATTTTTGAAGACCTGCCTTGTGATTATGATTCTGATGAGCTGCTCCTCGGCCCCAGGGAAGTTGGCACCACAGCAGTTGGGTGTTTGCAGACAGCAGGAGCAGAGGGATTGTGTGGATCAGACCATCACTGATAAGATGTCTATCCAACCAGCTGTAGAAACTCCTTGACCAGTTGCCAACAGCTGTTGCCTTTTGGGTATGAGGGCGCCCCTACAAGGGCGCATTCCCTTTCCAATTCAGCCATCAGGTGAGCTCAGGGGTGATTTTAGGCCCAACTAACTGGTATACCAGGGGCATGGCAAGTGCTAAAATGCTGATATCATGAAGGCTGATCTCCTTCTGCATTGCAGGATAAATAATAAAATCATTTTATGGTGTCCAATGAGCTCTCACAAGTCTTTTGTTCTGCACAGAAAGATATGTATTTTCCTACAGTTCGTGGGGAAATCGATCCTGGAGCAGTCTGGAGCATTGCTAGGAGGAAAGCTGCGGGTGATGCCTCAGAGATTAGCGAACACGGTGCTCCAGAAGGCACAGTAACGTGGTCATCTGCTCCCTTGAGTGTCCATCTTCTGTGTCAGTGCTGCAGGGCAAAGCTGCTCCAAACCAGGAGGGAGCAGCACGACAAAGCAACGTCTTTGCTGTCCTGTCCATCTCTTGAAGAAAAACAATTACCAAGCCCTTGGGGCAGTGTTTTCTCTCACTGCTTATAGAGGTTGGGTTCTTCCTCGCTAGTGAAGTGCTTGCAGATGGCACCTGTGTGAGGACAATTCAGGTGTTTGCTATACAATAGCTCGTTTCATCTCCACTGCGGTGATCAGACAGTTCTTCAGTTTCTTCATTGCCACTTACCAGCTTAATTACATCCAGATAAAGACTATACTGGAAGGGTGGTTGCTGCAAAGAAAAAACTGGGCAGTAAAGGTGCATTCAAACACAGGGAGCTTCTGTCATTCCTCGTGTGCCCAGGCTTCCTAATCCTGTTGTGCTGGCCAGAAGATCTGAGACAGACCAAAATGGGAATTGCAAAGGGTTTCTGGATCTGGAGTGCTCATACTAAGCTTAAAAAATGTTATCAAGGACTGCTATCAGACCTGATGACTTAGGGATGTGTCTGTGCTACAATGTGCCTTAATCCCAGGGGACAGTTGCAATAAGAAACACCATCGCTGTGCTCAGCACTAGAAGCCTGACCAGCCCTGCCGCCTCTCAGATTTACTGAGGAAAGAGTGAAGCAGCTTGCAAATAATTCTAGCTAAAAATGACAAAAAGGAAAAAGGACGGTGCTTTTAAAATACCAAAGCATTTTCAGTTGAAAAAATGACTTTCACTTAGGAAATGTAAAATTTGAAATGGAAAAAATATCCATCCTAAGGGTTTTGGGTTTTTTTAAGGGCTACATATTACAAAGGCAAAGTAAAATACTTCATTTGAGCTAGAGAGAGATGATCTTTGGTGAAAAGCCAAGGGTTTTCTTCTGTGCATCTGGAAAAATTGTCTACTTGTTTATGCCAAAGCAAATCTGTCATGCTCCCCCCGCCCAGTTTTCCCCTCCCACCCCTCAAATTCACATTTACATGCAATTCCACCTGTGAAGTGAAAAAGTGATCCTTCATTTGCTCATCTCTGCGTCCACGGGACCTAAACAAAATTAGTTTTTCCTTTTGTTCTGATACAAGGAACCGATGCTATTGCCAGGGCAGTGCTGTGAAACGCCGATTGTGGGTTATTTGCCATCTCCCCTTTCTCTACCCAGTCCTATGTTTGTTTTCAAAAGAGCCACCAACTCAGTTGTGCCTGAAGACTGTGGCAGCCAGAACTGCCCTACGTTTTCCTGAGGTTTTCCTTTTGCTTTTTTCTGATAGTCTGTGGAGAGAAAATCAGAGCTCAAATAGTTTCCCTATCATTTACTACTCCATAATTTGAGGATACTATCACCTTTCTGAATATTGCTGCCTTATGGAAGCTTCACTGGTGGAATTACAGGGCTTGTCATTTATCAAGATTTTACCAGTGCTCTTTTTATTTTCACCTGAAGGTAATTTTCCTAATCATCCCTTTTCCTGGATTCTTGCCACTGTTTGGGTGAATGTGCTTTTCTCCTCTAATTTCTGCACTTATTTGGAGGAGGAAGCATTGCCAAAGGAGTCGGGCTAACCCCCATGTGAACCCTGAAAGGTTTATTTCGCAGGTTGCTGTCTTTGGAAGGTGTTATCATGCTGAATTAAAATAAAGCTATTGCAATTCCGGGAAAAGGATGTCGAGAGCTCAGCCCAGATGCTGAAGAGTCTCTGTGGCCTTGTCTAGACTGACTTGAAGAAGCAGGGGCTGTGCTAGATTGCTGGAATGCATTAGCAGAAGTAGAGCACACTTCAATGCCTGTGCTAAAATGTACTTTTTCTCCATGCTAAACATCAACAGTTTAACTACCACCCTGTGCGTTCCTGGTCTAGACAAGCCAACGTCCACGGATTTACGTGCCAGAGGCAACGAGTGAGCATTGAAAAGCTGGTGTATATATCTTTTCCTTCACCTCAAAAAGGAGAATTTTAACCCAAAACTAAGTGCAGAAATCATAACAGTGGCAAAACCTTGGTAAACTTGACTGTAGCTGGCAGGAGTGAGAGGAGTGGGGGGTATTGTCTGGTTTTAACTGAGCTCTGACCAGCCTGTGCCTTTTCTTCAGTACAAATTGGCACAGAGATACATAAAGGTACCTCCTTGCTCTGAAGTAGTCTCCATGAGTTGTCTAGACTTCCCTAAAAGATGTATTTAAAGCCTAATTAGCTAAAATGAGCTGATTATCGTATTAACAAGGTGAAGCGGGCAGGATGATTTGTATTCTGCAGCTGTAGCCTAAGAAAGCTGGAGTGTTTTCTGGCACTGAGGGATCCCAGGGCTCTGCTTCTGCATTGGGATGACCAACAGCTCTGGGCAGAGGCTAAAGGAGTCTGGCATCTGGAGCTCACCTAAATCTTGGAGAGATCAAAGGATACAGAACCCGAGTGTGGAAGTAGCTCTTGCTCCTGAGCATCAGTTAATAAGGTAAATAGCTTAGTTCATTCCCTCCCACTGCAGGTTGCTGGGTCAACTGGCATTTTATGGCTTTAATGGCTTGTGAGCTTGTTTAATGTGACAGAATTGGAGGAACAGATCGTGTTTAAAATTCAAATAATCCATTTTCATATGAAATCTGTGTGGGATTTGAGCAGTGTCCAAATTAATGCATGGCGCATTTGAATACTGACTAATTAAACTTAACAAATCAGTAAGAACTGGGCACTGGTGAGAACTAAACCTATTAGAGAAACAGAACAGAAGTTTATTTAAAAGAGAGAAAAACCCAAACACATAAACCCCTTTGACACTTTCTGTAGTGTTTTCCATTCACAGAGACTTCAAAATGCTGGGTTAAAAATGCGGTGACCTCTGGGATAAACTTTGGCTGCGACAGGCAGAGCAGCAAGGCAGAGCCTGGGCCAGCAAACAACAGAATTCAAGTCCTGACCAATAACAAAGCTTAGGTCCATCATCAGCTAAGGATTTGTTTTCCAGACAGCAGCAAGAGCAATGAATTACTTTAATGACAGAGAGACTGTACTATTGATGCTTTAAAGTGACCCTGTGCATCCTTCCAGGGCAAAGCCAATATTTGATTCTGTGCTACACTGGGTTGTTTTAAACAGCTGAAAGGTGTGGTCCAAGGAGTTCCCGCTGTGTTTTGTCAGTGATTTTTATGATGCTTAAATGGTCTTCTAATAGGAAGTGCCCTGGGACCCAGGAGAAAGTCTCACAAGGAGAGACCAATGGAAAAACACTTGAATAATGCTTCATTTTCTGATTTTGAACCATGTGGTTTTGAGAGCTTCTGTCAGAAATACAGCTGAGGCTGATTGACTCAGACTTTCCTACCAGCAGTCCTGTGGGAGGGGACCTCTCCACAGAGTATGCTACTCCAAATTATGACAAGGAAGTTCTATATCTAGGTATTCTGCATGTTTCCAGGTGAAATGTTTCAGTGGTGGGTTTTTTGGTTTTGGGGTTTTTTTGCTGTGTCCCACATGACTAACCTTTGAGCAAGAGGAGAATACTTGAATTGTACCAGGGGCCAGGGAACTGAGCATGTGACTTTGGGTGGGAAACAAAGATCTGTGGTTTGACCATATGTCAGATGAGTGGCAATGCTCCTGTGTGAAAGCACTTTACGATCTGAAGGAGGAAAGAACACAAACAGTATTAAGGATGCGAAGCTGAGCCACACCTGTGTTTTCTTGTACTGTAGCCACCTGAGGTGAGAGGGTTGAAGAGGCTACAATGGGGCAAGAGCCTGCAGGACAACAGGAGCTTCTGTTCTGCACAGTTTTCAAAAGGCATTAACTCCAGCAGTGTCTTACGCTGGGAATTCCTGGCTCAGGAGGTCTGGCTGCAGCCAGGTGTTGGGAGGACAGTGACGTTTTCTCATTCTGTACCAGTGGTTTTGCAAAGCCTGTGTGCAGCCAAGTCATTCCCTTCCAGCTGCTTCTTATCTGGCACGTACAAATACTTTGCCATCATGAGCAATACCAAGCATCTGAGAATACCCGTGTTATGGCTAGAATTGGAATTTGAAGTGATTATTTTTTTTTATTTTTTTCCTGCAGAAATTAACTTGTCTTATTACCAAAATGCGGAGGCATTGCTCCTCTGTCAGACTAAGGATGTTCATCTCAGACGTACTTTCATGGACACTTAATATAAATGAGCCTATTTCAAGAGGATAATTGTGTAGGTTTTGCTTCCTCTCTTGCACATTTTTAAAAATTGGAGCGGTGAGTGCGGTGAGCGCTGGAACACAGCCTTGGAAAAGAAAGGTCCCTGTTGTATTCAACTTTATGTACCTGATGCTACAGATGAAACGTTCTTGATGTGCAAATCAGAATTTTCCGTTTTGCCTTCAGTAAATCTGCCTCAAAAGCTCTCATCATTTACCTGCTGGGACCCGAGATGCCTTAATGAAAATAAGATACTTTAGGATTAGGCAGGGCAAAATAGCTGGAGCATGAAAAATATGGTGTTACAGATTCAAATTCTGTAGGAGAAGCAGGACAGAAAACAGTCAAGGTCGTGAAGACGCAGTGGAGGTATTTTGTGTATTATGTATGTAAATAACTTGTAATGGTTTTGTTTGTAACGGTTTGTATGCAAATCAAAATATAATAGGAACAGTAAAAACTCTCTCATTTATAGAACTTGGCTTTAGAAATGCAGACATGGGGTAAAAACAATCTGTGAAGGAAAGGCAGGGCGATACTACATCATCCCTCAACTTGCCCCTCTCCACAAACTCATTGTTGTGAGAAGGGGAGTGTTGGAGGACCTTTATGTGACCTCTTTGAGGGTGAAACACGCACTTGCTGTGGTTTCCACTCCTGCCAGTAGCTGCTCTGAAGCTGTAGCTTCCTACGGAGGGTGCCTCCATCACCGGGGACAGAACATTGATTTTGAGTGAACAGATGCTGTGTGTTCATTGACTGGTTTCCCTGGTCCTGTGGGATGGTTCTCCTCTGACAAAGAGAGCACGTTTGCACCCACGGTTTCCAAGGTTCCTTTCTATAAAGAAACATTCGATCCACACTTTTTTCCTTCTACCAAGAAGCCAAGGGATTATTCCCTTGCAGGGAGGCACTTCAGGAATATGCACCTGGTCTTGTCAGAACCTGGATTTTAGTCTGTTTTGTCCTGATGGGTATTTTTTCATAGCTGTGGCCATGAAAACATGAATGTTATATAGAAGAAAGACTTATTTTCTGAGTTATGAGAGATTGTTGTTTATGTGCTAAGGTATTGGAATGGCTTTTGTCCAGAAGTTCAAGCAGAATATATACATTTTCCTGCCATCTCCATGTCAAGTCCCTGAATTAAATGCATTAATTAATTGGTCATGCATTGACAATTTTGGTTATGACTAGAACTGTTTCAGTATATGGTTCTGAATAAGAGGAAAAAGGGAAGTGCTCAGTTCCTCACACATTCTCAAGACAGGTTGCCACTTTCCAGTTTGGATACCTAAAGCCAGACACTTAAAGAAATGGACTCTGTGGGGATGCTGGACTCCTGGTGTCCTGGGATCAGTGGGAAGTGAACAAAATGGGCTAATCTAAGTGTGTGAGCCCTGTCATCCTTCCCTTCTCCACTGGTACACACCAGTTCTTAGATCAGAAAAGCCTGTTAAAGCTAATATACCCCACCAGCTCTGATCCAAGAGAAGTATCCTGGTTCCCTCAAATCTTGTCCTGTCACTGTGCAGCCATCCAGTAATTACCCAACAACACTAGTAAGTAGTGAAGTAGCACTGATTATTTTTTTTTTTCTTAAATCTTGGTGGATTTTGGGTTTGTTTTCTTTTTCCTTATACCTTAGACATGAGCAGAACTAAGGCTTTAGGACTAGTTCAAAAAGCCTCTGAGTTTTGGTATCCTGCAGTTGTTCTGCGATTGAGATCTGTGAATGTATGTGGGAAATGAAAGTGTGGGGAGGGGAAGCGTGGCAATATAATATTGTTTAGCTGTCTCCCCAAAACGGACATGCCAATTATGCTATATTAAAGGCAAATGTGGAATCCCTTGCCCTGTAAATAATCCAAGATGCCATTGGGGATATTAAGTGCCGGGAAGTTCCTTGGACGGACTTGCAGAGCTGTGTTGGGATGTCCAGCCTGATGTGGAAAGTGCTGGTTTTGCTGTCCTGGAGGCAGAGCCAGGATCATGCTGTGGTTTAATCATCCCGAGTCCTTTGCTACAGACAGAGGGAAGCAATGCTGGCTGCCTTGCTAGTCCAAGCTATTCCCAAAACTCTACTAGTTTAGGAATTAGTGGTGAGCTCTGTGAAGTGGAAAAGGCAATCCATGTGCACTGGACTCCTCTGTCTCTCTGAGCAGCAGCTCCCCACTGTGTGTTATCCCCAAAGCGTTACAACACAGGGAACTCCTGCCCAGGAGGAGTGGTTTGTCCCCCAGATACTTCCTCCCATCCAAACATACGTGGGGGAGCTGCATCTGAACCTTATTCCGGGATGTTGATTGCCCTCCAGAAAGGGTAAAGAGCTCCTGGGAGTATTTCACTCTGTTTGCTCAACCATGTAATGCAATTTTTAGCACAAAGCTGGACACACTTGATATTTTTTCCCTGATTTTTTATTTATTTATTTATTTTATTTTGACTGCTGTGGTAAAGCTGTGGGTGTTGTTTGTCTTTTTTTTTTCCTTTTTCTTCTCTTTTCCCTGTGGGTCCTTGTTCTAGAAGTATGTAAACAGGACTTCTCACTTCATTGGGTTTTCAACACGATATGAGCATTTAGCATCATGTCGTTATGACAATGCAGGACTGTGACCCGCACACAATGATGTTGCTGAGTGTGCTCTAGGCTTATTTCATAAAGACACACACAATCAACAGCATGCCCGTAAATATTTTGGTAAAGAACTGTTTGCATGCAGGAATGAAACTTGCCATACCTGCACAATGTTAGTTGCGAGTGGATTTATATTTCTCTCCATGTACATAGTGAGTCAAAGCATTTATTCTATGCATGTAGGATTATGGTGGAAATTTGGATAAAATGTACAATTCTTAATATTAAATAGATATTAAATCTCTGGGAAAATAAGAGACACACCCTTTCCTGGAGATATTTCGGCATAGTTCTTGCTCAGTTTTGCTTCTTGCTAAAAGGAGCTCACTTGTTCTACACCCAGGGCAACTTAATTCCCCAGTTTGTTCAGCTGCCCTGTAAATCTAAGCTCTTTTCTTGTGAGTTGTTCCACAGTAATGTACTTCCTGCTGCTACAGTGGCTCATAGACCCCCGAGAACATTCTCTTGGTGGCTTCAGAAATCAGCCTCAGAGCTCAGACTTGTGCTCGGAAGAGGACTCAACTGGGCAGCAGACGTTCTGGCTGGTGGTGAGCTTTCATCTACACCTCCCCTGAAAGCCAACTTGCTTCTTGCTTCCCTGTGCTGTCAACGTGGCATTTGCCAAGGGCAAGTCTGTCACTGAACCTGAAGGCTGGTATATCTGGCTGGGAAGTGTTTGGGGTTGGGCTCTGGGTTGCGTTACCCCCTCCCCTGCCTTGCAGTCTCTGATAGAATCCACAAGTTTGGCTGCGGGGCTGGCACACTCCCTGGTGCTGAGCCGGGATGGCAGTCTGGGTGGGTGTTTCTACCCTGAGTTTGATTTAGCCAGAATGAGTAACAGCCGAAAGGGATTTATTTGGATAGTAAGGTCAGCAGAGAATTTGCCTTCAGGTTTTAAAGCGTGGCAGCCGCTTTACAGGGCTCTATAATTTAGTGACGGTAACGAGAAAAGTTCAGCCTCGTATCTGCGGAGAAATCAAAGTGCGAGGTTCTTCTCTTTGCAATTTATTTAGCAGGAGAGTTGAACGACGTGAGGAGGCATCACGGTCTAGAAGAAATATTCAAGCTATTGTCAGTGCAGCAAGTGAGAACTGTGATGTGAAGGGCAATGATCCGCTTTGAAGACAGATGTACATCATACAAATGTAAAGCTTGCCCAGCCTGAGTTGTACAACAGCCAGGCAAAGCTGATTTGGCTCTAAGCAGGAGTTATTTCGCATGAATCTTTGAGATGTCAAATGTTCTTGGAGCTTTCTTTTCCTCTCGGATGGAAGGGTGAAGGTGGCCAGAGATATTTGTTCTTCATATGCTTTGGAGATGGGAAATCTGCACAATGATGTTCCTGCTCACCTGAAGAGTTGTGGGACGGAGATGCTGTCTCCGTAGGGATGTGAGGGGACACAGCAGCCAATGCTTCCTGTTCCACAGCCAACAGGGAGGGCGCTTGGTCTGGATTAATTGGGAAATGAGTGTGGGATGTGTGAGCACAACACTGTGTGGCCGAAAGGGTTGGGTGTGTGGCCAGGGAGCCTGGTTAAACACGTGGGGCTGGGTTCAGCGCTTCAGTACACCGTGCCCTGCGTAGGGGTTCTTCAGCCAGCTCTGCCAAGGTGTACCCTGCTGGCAGCCAAGTGGTCTGGCTGTTGTGCCAACAGTGTCAGGACAGACTCTTATGGGAAGCACTGCTCAGTTTTGTGCACATTTCTTCCCTTCCACACCGATTCTTTGATGGGTTTTCTTCTCCGATGAGTTCAGGTTAGCAAAGCCTGTTCCAGCAGCACAGGCAGCATTTCTTCCAGGAAACTGAAAGAATTTGGTGGAACAGAGAAAGACTTTTTACAGATCTCACCTTATTTTGAAATGAGTTCCTTAAATTGCTGAGGACATCTTAGGTATGTGTATTTCCATGTGGTGTGTAGGAGTAGTGTAGGATAATTGTAGAGAGATTAGAGACATCACCACTTCCCCATATTTCATTGATGGGGAGGACTGGTTTGGGGTTTTTTTGTAGGTTTTTGTCTAGATTAAAAGAAAAGTTCAGAAAGGTATTCATCCCTCTAATTCATTTGACTTTTTTTTTCTTTATGCTTTGATTCTTCTCAGAAAATAGACTATTGAAAGCTCTTATATTCTTACTCAGCAAATTGCTTCCCTTTGAGCATTGAAAGGCAGTGACTAAGTCCTGCTGCGTTTTCTTATCTAGGTACTAATACAAAAAAGAAACATGAGCAATTATGTTTTTCCATCACATTGTAGAGGTTTCACAAACTGAACTTGAATTCAAAAGATTCAGAGATACCTTGAGAAGCAGTACGTGAACCCTTTGGCCCCTGAACTTCATGGTATGTGCGGGAGCTCTTCTGATTAAACTGGGAAGCTCCCTTTTGTGTCAGCCAACACCACGGCTAAAAAGGATAACGTTTGGCAGCAAACATCGGCTGAAACACTGTAATATGCCCCTATATTGGAAGGGTTGGAAAAACTGTTAAATGGCAATTTCATAAAGCTGTAGCTGGAAGACTCAAATCATAAGACCAAAAGATGCTTAACAGAAATGCTGGTTATCGCCCTTGGGCCCAGGCAAGAAAGGAAGAACAGAGAATCTGCCGTTAAATACAGAGGGCCGAGTTCTGCTGGGGAGGTTGGGTTACTGAAGAGGAGAACAGGACCCTCTAACACCAAAAATATGAAGCAAACTCAAGGGGCAAACACTTCTGTCAAGATTGTTCCAATATTTACCAGTGTTCAAAATGGGCAAAAAGGCCCTGGTCCTGTTTGTGAATGATCGGATCCATGAGATTTTGCCTGGGGTCTTATAGGATTTGCTTTTGCCTTCATCTAGTCACCTGTCAATTTATAAAACTGCACGGGCACCGTGCAACACAATGACTTCCTAACTATTTAAAAGCCTTTTCCTTATTTTTACAATCCAAAACTTGCAGTTTAGATAGAATCTAGAGTCCATTTTCAGCCTACCCCGCATCATGTTTCTGTCTTGGAGAAGTACAGATGGCAGTGCAGACGAAGTGAATCAAAACAACCGCTTCTCCCTGTCTGATGTTTATGCAGGTATTTAAGGACTGGGATTGTGCTGTCCAGAATAACCAGGTGAAGTTGCAGAAAACGAGCATATTAGTTCGAGAGGGATGTTCCTTCTACCAGAGGTACTGTTAGCTCCACAAACACTGACCCATTTTCAGTGGGATTTGTAACTCCATATAGATTCTCGATCTCATGGGCTTTCATCCTTCATGTCATAGAACTGACACCGCTCATAAATCATAAATGGACCCTGACGGCGATTTCTACCAAAAAGAAGCCAAGTCAGCTTAATCTGGGCTGGGCTCCTTTCCCCTCCTCCTGCGAGGACAGCCACTGTGCTGAGGGAGTGCTTTGTGAGGATGCAGTGTACGTGAAAGTGACTAAGAGCTACTCTTCTGCCCCAATGTGTTTAAGAAAAGATGCCCAAGCTTCTCCGTGCGTGGGTAGAAGCCTGTTGGTGCAAAGTGATGGATGGTGCACAGTGCTAGGAGAACATCATGCTGGAGATGGTCTGGACTTTGCTGGAACCTCAAGTGTGCCAGAGAAGGCACAAGCATCAGTGCAGTGTGTGCTGGGGCTGCTGTTCTGCCGAGACCTTTTCAGTCAGCATGAAAGAAACTAAGCAATAATTGATGGTTTGGAACCCTAAAATAACCTTTGGTTGAAAAATTTCTAAAGGAACATGGTGGAAGTGAACTGTTAACCCAAAATGCTTTTGATCTTGGGGCAAGGGCAAAGATGGCTTTCTGCAGGGGAGGAAGGCTGCAGTAGCACTCATCTGCCTCCTGCCTGGCATCACCCTGCTTCCCTGGCAGAGTAAGAGGGAGGTGCTACTAAACAGCCCCAAGCAAATACCCAAAGAAGGGGGCAGCACCATGGGGGACATCGCTGAAAGGCTGGGGACATGGTGCTGTGTCTGTTGGGGGGCTGTAAGAGTTGGCTTAGCCTTGCTTTGTCCCCTGCTTCTAAGTGGGGACTTGAAAGGGAGCTGATGTGAGATGTCAGCGGCTCGTGGCGCTCAGCAGCTGCTTGTCAGACCCAATTTGGGAAGTGGGTAGGAACTGGTGAATCCCACTGGTGTTGTGTGGGACTGGGATGGCGTGAGCCTTTGTGCAAAGGCCAGTGGGGCACTTTGACATTTGCACCTGCTGTTACTTAATGGGCATTGACCTTCACCTGGTAGGAGACCCAGCTGAAACCCCCCATGCACAAGTCTCTTGTGGTGAAGGGTTTTCGAAGTCCCATGGCATGGAAGGAAACCAGAGAATTCAAGGAACACACATTGGGTTCATAATGGTCCATTTAAAAGCAAAGAACTGCCAAAGAGTTCAAGCTCAGAAGCAACCCTGGGGCTTTAATGGGGACAGATGTGCGGGGAGACACCGAATGTGATCAATATCTGTCAGCAGAACTGTCTCGTCACGTAGATGTCAGGAGTCAAACAGCTGAGGACTGAAGTTTGTGTCATGCAGAAGAAAGCCCTTGGAAGGCTATATAGACTCCGGGCTTTCCTGATGGAGCGGAATAAATTAGGACAGAGATGTATTTATATCACTCGATATTTTATTTAGCGCACATGTATATTTTAGCAAATCCCTGATTAGCTCCGCCGTGTGCTCTGGAAATGGTGCCTGGGAGCAGCACTCTGGCTTGCTTGTTTAGCAAAAGAGGGCAGTTGCTGTCTTTAGCCTTCAGGGCAAACTACGCCTTCCCTTTCTACCTCTCTACTAATTCCTTCCTCCTCCTGTTGGGTGCAGAGGTGCGCTGCTGACCACAGATCCACACCTTAGCTCAGCACAGGGTCTAGACCTGTCGCCTGCCAGGCAGCTTCTCTTGGCTCACCTTTTTCCCTGCAACCCAGTAAAATGGCCAGGGAACTGCCTGTTCCTCCTCTCTGTTAGAACAGCAAAAAGAAACAACTGTCCTTGTGTACTGTTCCCTTATTTCCTGGCCCAGGTAGGGATTCTGTTCTCTTCTCCCCGTGCAGACTTCTTTTGCCTTCCCTCTGCCCACCTAATTAAATATCACTTATTACACCTACAGGATTTTCTTAAGGAAGATCCAGAATTGCTGTGTAAGATCTGCTATTCTCTTTTCATCAAAACTGCATCAATTTTAATACTTAACGCTAAGAGAATCATATTGCCAGGCAGTGGTGCAGGATTTGGAAGACCGGAATGCTTGTGGTTGTTGAGGGTAAGGTGTCATTGTCACCTAGAAAAGATGGTTACACCCTCACCAGGACTTCCCAAAAATGAATTAAGAGCCCTGCAATCCTAGTTGTGCTTTTTGGTGTTGAATACATGCACGTCTCAGTTTGCAATTGCCTTTGATAAGTAGCTCCTCACTGTAAGCAGAGTTTGGTTTAAAGAAAACCAATCAAACCACTCCCCAAATCCCTAATGAATGGCAAACTTTCCTCTTACTTTTCCGCATTACGTGAAAGCTTCACGTGGTTTGAGGAAGAGCTGTGGTATCTGTCACTAAGTATATGGAACTTCTCAAACCCAAATCCCAGGAGAGATCTCCCGTCTCTCCTTTGCAGACTGTTTTCAGAGTAAGGCTCTGCAATAGCACCATTTTATCTACCTTTAGTGAGGTGGAAACACGCTTGGAGACTTCAAGTGACGGGAAGCTGGAGCTGAATTGCCATGTGAACTGTTTTCAACCTGTAAATGCAGCCATACCTTTTCTTTAAATAAATTTCAGTGCTTCACTGTCTGCCTGCTCATGGGTTTTGTTGAAGGGTGAAGCTGTCTGCTGTGGCATGATCAGCAGCTTCTCCAGAACTTTATAGTGACCCTAAGGTCATGCTGAAGTTCCATCAAGTCTGAGAGGTGTTTCTGGCTCTGGCTTGGAGCGTTCCTTCCCTCTGTGAGCAGATGGAGCAGCTCAGTGCATGGTCTGCCAGCTAAAGACCAGACACTCAGGGGGCTAACTCTGCTCTATTAGCTCGTGGGCAGTAGGATTGCATGTAGGAAGAAGCTTTTCATATATTTATTTTGCATTTACTTTTCAAAGACTTCACCCTTGGTACCTCTTACTGGCCTTGGCCTGTTCCTTTACTGGGGTGTCTTCCTTCCAGCCGGCACAAAGACCGCAGCAGTTCTGTGGACTCCATCCAAAGAGCTAAACAAAGCTGCCAGGCCTGCCCTGCCTGTGCTGTCACCCTTGGTGGACGGTGTTCCATCTGGGAATGGGATATCCCAGTGTTTGATTGTTAGGGTTTTTTTGCATTTGTGGGAATCCAGTAGCCCTGTTTCATCTTACATGTTGTTTTTTTTTTAATATTATTCTCTTTCTGCTGGGCTAATTTGATCCAGAAAAGTGTCTCCTTTGGATCCTCGTGACCATGCCCTCATTGTGCAGAAAGTCGTGCCATGGAGCTGACTTTGTCTGAGGGGACAAAGGGATCTGAGGGGACCCTGGTTCTGGGGAGCTACCAAAAAGAAAGATTTGTTTAGGTCTCCTCTGCCTTGATGGCGATGGCACCACTCCCTGCATCTCACTGTAAACATGAAGAAGTTCCGCTCGCTGTGGAGAGGTCGTGGGCTGTGGCTGTTTAGCAACAAAACTGAGGGGTAATCAAAACTATGGAGAGGGAAACGTTGAAATAGAACCATTATATGTTCATAACTGATGCTGTTGTACATCAGGTGGTGTTGATGCAGAGTCTGTTAACTGAGAGATGCTAAGTCAAGGCATCTTGTGAATAACAGGATAACTCTTATTTTTCTCTCCATTTCCACTGCTGCTTGCTCAGGACTGGAAGAAAGGGAACAGGGGATATGCAGATAGTCTCATTAATTGCAGATAATAAAAATCCAAAGTGCCTGGCACACACAAAAGTTACCAGAAGCAGATGGTAAAAAGATGAATGCACGGGAATTGGCAGCGTACCTGGAGTAAACCCAGCCTCTTCAAAACAGGGAAAGAGAAAGAAAAAGAATCACCGTGTACCACTTTGAAGTGACCACGGGGAATCCCTTCATTTGCTGGAAGGCTTCCCAAACCCAGTCCTTGGGAGCCTGGCATGTAAATTAACGCTACTGGGAATGCACTCCAGCCCAGTGTCTTCTGGTATAAAGGGAACTCCTCTCTGGAGGATGTACTCTCAACACCAGTATATGGAAGGTTCTTTTCTCATTGATTTCCTTTATGAAAGAGTGCAGTGAAAAAGATTATTCCCTTCAAATTATTTACATGTATCCCTTATGATTTCAGAGGGAGTAGCAAGACTGCAATTAAATGTATAGTTATTAGCATTAAACCCCAAGGCAATCATGTCAAAATCGATCTGAACAAGAATCCACCAGGAATGTGAAAAGTGAGAAGGAAATTGTTTCTATATTCTTAATTCTGGCTGTTGGGTTTGGTCTCCTCCTGTGCTGCTGTGTTGACAAACTGTGCATGTTGAAAAGACAGTAGTATCCCCACGACAACACCCCAGCTGACAGCAATCTCCTCCTGGAAAACTCCATGGACTCAGTAGGCTCTCCTCCGAGATTTATTTTCTTAAGGAATTATGACAGAAAGTTCAAGACATGTTTGTACAGGACTTGGAGAAGCTCTGTTCTACCACAACCATCCTTTTTGGTAGTGTGGAGTGTCTTCAACCCAGTTGTTCTTACCAAGGTCCCTTGCTCCTTCTCCAGCCCTCACTGCCAAAATGGGTCGCCAATGTCCCTGGGTGTTTGTGAGGCTTAGTACATCCAACAGCATGAGCTGGACAGCAGCGAAGGTCTTGAAGACCGTGTCAATAACATCAAGAAAATGAGGTCTAGTAACAAAATGCAATGGCCTGTGAGAAGTGGTATTTTCTAAACCGTGATACGTGATATACGTGACACTGAGATACATGTCCCCGTGAGGTGCATCTAGAGAAATGCCGTGGCAAAGTCTCAGGGAACCTGGCTGACTTCAAAGAACAAGGCCAGCAGGAGTCTTTTTGTAGATGTGATGATGGGATCCAAGTCTGGGTCTCTATGGTAATTTGTCGTGGTGAAATCTTACTGACAGCATTAACTGATCTAATTCTGCAGATCCTCTAGGTGAGATCAAGGTGTCTGCTGGCAGTTAAATACATACTGAGCCACCCGAAATCTCCTGCAAGGGCTTCTGCTGTGAGTGATGCCAAAATCTTAAAGATGTGGACGGTGTATCCTGTTGTATTCGAGGTTCAACTGATCATGGATTTCAGGTTGGGAACAAATGTTGATTTTCCCATTAACTGGTGCTGCTGGAGCTGAGGTCTCTCCTGCAGCGTGGCAACTCCCTTGGTCTGTCAGGGTCCTCCTTGTTCAACAACCCTCTCAGGGCCCAGAGACACTCGCAGTGACCTGTCTTTTTCTGTGGGCTTTGTGGCACATGCATAGCTGTGGTCTCGTTGCCAAATTTTGGGCTGGTCTTGGAGGGGTGTGTGATGTGAGTGCTGTGGATCCCTCGGGAGTGACTATGGGTGTCTGTCCTTGCAGCATCAGGCCATGTGTCACCTGCTAAACTGCCAGGGGCTCTTAGAGTGGAGACATTTCTATCCAACAATCTCTTCTGGGGAACACCAATGGATGATCGCAGACTAATACAACAGCACTGCTGTAGAGCTAAAAGTTTTAAACAACTTTTCTATTTCTAATAGGAGGCAACATTTCTGTAGAACAGTTACAAATACTTTGTATTCCTCCCTGTACCCAACCCCTCTGCCTGAAGCTTGGAGGTTTTATTTTTATTACATATCTGGTGTTAAATTTTTACCTGCCAAGTTCCATACGGCACTTGGGTGTTCTGCAGGGATGTGACTAACGTGCAGTTCAGCACAAACTTTATGGGTGACGTATTAGCTTCCACCTGTGTGTCTCTCATTCTGATACCAGAAAATGTGTTGTATAGTGGAAGATAACTTCTCTTTTCTTTAAGGAGCATCATGTGATGCCAGGAACAGAGAGAGTTTGAAAGACTCAGCAAAGAAAGTTAGGAGACAATTTTTGCTCTTGTTCCATTCACAAATGGATCCTTGTTCCTGCAAATGGTTTTATTCTTAGAGTTATTGACAAGTGCATGCAAAGACTCCTGCTGCTGTCCTAACGCTTTGGGTATCACCTGGAAGGGCTCTGAAGGTAGTCTGCAATCTGTTTTTTAGCTGAAACTCCTGGCTTGAAGCTGGAAGGAGAGCAGGTCCTTGGAGTTAAAAATAAGAGGGAAGACCTGCTCTGCCTCTTGCTGAGCAATAAAACATCTTTTCCAGGCTCCTTTGCACACCCTCTCATGTTTTTTACTGCATCCCCTGCACAAGGAGATTATTAGGAATATATTTCTAAGTCAATAGCAAATTATGAGCCGTTGATAACCTGGAACTATTCCTGGTTAAAAAAAGCAGTCAATTTCTGCCACAATCTTTCCCACATCCCTTTGCATCTCCCAAGGACTGCTTTAGTTAATGGAGCAGAGAGAGTGATAAGTCTCTGCTGGTATTGGCGGAAGGGGAAGGAAAA
Organism: Thinocorus orbignyianus; assembly: GCA_013400375.1. NCBI lineage: Eukaryota > Metazoa > Chordata > Aves > Ciconiiformes > Thinocoridae > Thinocorus > Thinocorus orbignyianus. Next base: position 198,816 of record VXBW01008058.1, on the reverse strand, counting down.
CAAGAAGAGCTTGGATGAAAGCATCACTAGTGTTTTTACTCCAACACTGGTAACGAAGGACAGGAGTGTGAGTGTAAGGGGCAAAGCTTACTCTTCCAAGGTCAGGAACCCAGCTAGGGAGCTGCTGGTGATTCACATACAGCACACTACATTTATCTTACTCTTTTACCATTTCTTTCCAAAGCCCAAAGGCTTTTATCCCTCTGTGTCATGGTTTAACCCCAGCCAGTGACTAGGTTGGTGCAGCCTGTCGCTCACCCTTTCTTTCCCCCTTAGAAGGGGAGGGAGAAAAGGAGGGGAAAGGGAGAAAATCCCACCTTGTGGGTTGAGATAAGACAGTTTAATAGAACAGCAATGAAAAAGGAACATAATAATAAAAGAATATTCAAGACTGTCCTGGTTTCCAGTAGGGACAGCTATTCCATCCCATGTGCTCCAGGCCCAGGGGCAGCAGGGAGCTGGCCGGGAAGGGGGGGGACAACGACAGGAGGTGGGTGTGGTGATGGTGGCCTCGGGGTTGATCTGAGTGGCCGGGGCCAGGGGGGGTTCGGACGGCGCAGGCTGCGGTCAGTATCGTACTCGTGTTTGTATTCCCCCCATCTGTGTTATTGTTCCCCTGCAATACTTGTTCTGTTAAACAGTTTTCTTTTGTCTCAACCCACGGGTCTGCCTTTTCCTTCCGATCCTCTCCCCACCGCTGTGGGAAGGCAGAGCGATCAGGCTGCCACGTGGCTCTTTGTTGCCGCCGAGGCCAAACCACGACACAGACATAAGTCACTCCCCACTCAGTGAATTGGTTGCCCAGCCCAACCTGAGCAGGGATTGTGTACTCCCTGCCCTGGCCAATCCCCGTTT
>VXBW01008058.1:177305-197236 GCA_013400375.1 Thinocorus orbignyianus | reverse complement strand
TTGTTCTGTTAAACAGTTTTCTTTTGTCTCAACCCACGGGTCTGCCTTTTCCTTCCGATCCTCTCCCCACCGCTGTGGGAAGGCAGAGCGATCAGGCTGCCACGTGGCTCTTTGTTGCCGCCGAGGCCAAACCACGACACAGACATAAGTCACTCCCCACTCAGTGAATTGGTTGCCCAGCCCAACCTGAGCAGGGATTGTGTACTCCCTGCCCTGGCCAATCCCCGTTTGTGTACTGAGCATGATGTCTATGGTGTGGAATGTTCCTTTGGCCATTCTACTGTTCTGCTCCTTCTCAGCTTCTGTGGGATGTCACCAGAAGTCCTTGACTAGTATAAACATCACTTAGCAACAACTAAACCAATATGCATTATTGACATCCCTTTCATACCGAATCTGAAAACATATCAACCACTAGAAAGAAAATTAAGTCTTTTGTCTGAAGCCAGGACACTCTGCTCTAACTGGAGGGGAGATACCCGCTCATGCAGAAGTCTGAGGGTTGCTACAGGTCTCATAAGCTACACAAAAGCAGAAATACTAGTGTTTCATATGGCCCTGAACTACATATAAGTCTGAGTTTGAATTCCAGATCTACTCATACTGCATTTCCCAGATGCTTCCTTCTGTCTGCTCTGCCTGATCTGTTGAGATGGTTGGTAACACACTGATCCAAAATAACTGAAGTGTAATTATTGGTTGTCAGCAGAATGGAGTCCTGTATTCAGAGAAAACTTGGAGATGCTGCTGTAAACGCTCTACCCTTATTATATCCTAGCGTGATATGTTAAGACAAATTAAATACTGTGTGGTATGTTGTGCCTTTGTGTAACTCTCAAGTAGTGCCACGTTCCTGTTGCGTACTCTGAAAATATCTTGTTTTCTGAAAATATCTCGTTCCCTTAAAATGCAGGTCTGCGTTTTGTTGAACTTTTTTCCACTTCCATAAAACACTTTTCCTTTGAAAATAATGCATTGGGTAGAAATCTATTTAGACTTCACAAGTTTTTAAAATGTGTTCTGCTGAAATTTTGTTTTGCTTTAGTTTTCGGTTGGAAAGCAGAAACTAAAAAAGCCGGGTTGTCTCCAAGCAATTTTGTTTTTTTTTGGTTCTGCTAGCTCAAAGGAAAACTCCCCAGCTATAACCTAACAGCCTTCTTGTTCTGGCGCTAGGCTGAAGAGAAGATAGAGTTCAGAGGCTTAGCATCACCAGAGGTGATGAAAACTCATATATAAAAATATATATGTGTATATAAGGCAGCTCCAAAAAACTGGACTATGCCTTCATCCGTTGAAGTGACCACTGAGGCACAGAGGAAAGCCTCCCAGGAAAGAAAGGGCACTTACCAGTGCATACAGCAGCATCTATAATGCACTTCCAATTAGAAGAGGAGAAATGTCCTCTTTGTTCTTTACCCTGAAATGAGGCTGCCGAGGAAACTGGTTCAGGAATGGTGTATTTTGTCAAAGGTGCAGAACTTTAGCACCCAGAGCAGGCTCCCGGACTGGCCTGTTCTGGCAGGGACCATAAGGCATGGCTTCTGAGACAGTGTCACAGTGGGAGCAATTCCAGTGTTCCCATAAGGCTGCTTGTGGGAGGTGCTTCCCCCAGGGCAGGCTGTCCGGGTCAGCTGCCAAGGGGGGTACAGGGGGACAGGACAGGGCTTAACAGCCTGGTGAGGTCCCTCCTCAGTGAGTGAAACGTGTGGAGACGGCAGAAGGAAAAATCAATCTGTAAACATGTTCAGTATTAATTATTAATGATTTTAGGGCTAGGTGTGCGTTGGATCCCTCACAGCCCCCTGGCAGTCACTCCCTGGATGGCCTGAAGACAGAGGCAGTAGGAGGATACAGGGCAGTTAAAAACATGGTTTGACCATTTCCAGGTTATCTGGAGGGATGAGCCAGGCTTCTTCCTTTGTCTGGGCTCCGTTTGCAGCAGTAAATGCACAGGAAGAGATAGAAGGGAGAATGCATTTATTTCCCTGGTTATTGTCTGGGGGTTTTGTCACTTTGTTTTTTTTGGGGAGTTTTTGGTCTTTTTCAAATATTGGCATGAAATGGAAAAGGAGGTTTTGGTCCAGGTTCCAGCGGTAGGTTCCATTAGATGTTCCTTTTGGAAATGCATATGATGTTCCCTTAGTAGCTTCTTGCTTTCTGTTGGTACCTGCATATCTGCGTCACGTAGCAACTGGAGCTAAGGCACGATGACCTTGTAGTTGTCTTTCCAAGCAGTGCATAAATTCATTAAGGAAACAGGATACCAGGCAGGTTCTGATTCAAGTCTTATTTCTTTGTAAAATATCCAGACAAATCCTATGCACTTAATGCAGCTCCAAGCAGTACTTAGTAACGGCACCCTCTGCCCAGAGAGCTCAGAAATGAAGCATGATGTGTTTTTATCCGTTTTGAATTGGCTGTGTTAGGGCATGTCTCCAAGAAGAATGTCCCAAGTTCTGATGTTCCTGGATTATTAGGCTTTGCAGGCACCTCCTAGATTCCCCCCCCACCCCCCGTGTAGTCTGCAAGAGGCACGGAGTGGTTTCTTAGAGACTTGCACATGCCTGAGCTTAGGAAGGCTGAAACCAAGCTTAATGTTTTGTCTGAAAAACCTTCTTTGCTTTCTGCAGAAACAGGCTTACAAAATAGTAAAAAAAAAACACCCACCAGGCTTGTCTCATTCAAACTTGACAAGTTCCAAATGTCATTTGGAGGCTGATAGGGCTTGATTGCTGTCTTTACACTTGTTTTCACTGGAGAAAGACTGTATTTTACTGGTCCAGCACTAGAACAGTCACATTTCACTTCAGCTTAGTCCTTCTACTTTGGACAAAGCCTAAACCACTAGAGGTCAGGGGAGGAATGGACAGGGAAACCTCCTGAAAAATAGTGGTGAGGAGAGAATTTGGCAGGGAAGGTGTTTTTCTAAGCCTGTATCATCTAGGGGAGTTTGGATAGCGTTGATTTTTGAGATGATCCCCTGGGGAAAGCACAGAAGTGTTACTGGCGCTTGACGTCTTTATTCAGTCCCTGGCTTTGCTACAGACTTCCAGTGAGACCTTTAGCAAGTCATCTGATTGCTGTGTGCTGCAGCCCCCAGCTGCCATGCGGGGATTTCTCCCGCATGTCGTGTTTTCTTAATTCCCATGAAGCACCAGGTGGCAGGGATTGTTTCTTACCATGTGTGGGAGAGATTGTATGGAGGGGAGAAAGAGGAATGAGCCCCACCATCCACTGAGGCTGATCGAAATGCAGATAACTCACCGCTCCTTTTATCTCCAAGCATTTCCTTCACCTAGAAATATTTGCCAGCTAACCTGGCCCGAGGTTCACCTGCAGGGTGAGGGCTCTCTGACAGAGATGAAAGGCATTTACCAGATGCTCTCTTCTATTTTTTATTTTTCTTTTCTATTTTTGCTTTTCATCTGGAGTGTGTTGGTTACATGCAGAGAAGTCGGTCTGTGCTTGCCAGAGTAGCTCCCGCGGGCAGAAGACGAGGGACGGGAGAACTTGGTCTTCCTGTGGCCGTGCCCGTAGGTGAGCTGAAGGTAGCAGATGGGCATCCACCAGGAGAGGGAGCTGCCTGCCCTCTGAAGGAGGAGACACTGATGTGGTGACACAGGACCTGGGCAATGCCCTGTCCCACCCCTCCCTGCAGAAGGACAGTTTGTCACCTACACCTGCTTCTTCAAAGGCTGGAGAGAGACCAAGGGGGAAGGGAAGCAGAGAATACGAAAAGATCTTGTCCTGGCCTTTTTCAAGGCAGATACTGTCCTTGGAGCTAAACAATGAGGCTCAGGTGCAGCGGCTGGTGTTCTGCTCACCTGCGGGCTGGGATGGCCACAGCAAAGCCACTGGGTACAGGACACTGCAGCTTTGGGAGCCCTGCCCACACGGGAGAGGAACGCCAGCGTCCGCCAGGATGTGCATTTAAATTGCTGTGACTGAGCTGCTGAAACAACACACACTCTTCATTGCAGGAATATTTTCAAATTGCATTGAGCATTACACACACACACCCCCCCTTTTATTTGTTCTGTCACTTTTCACAAGAAATTGTGACTAATCTAGGAAACCCTTCCTTAGGTTCGGGGCTGAGCGCAGCCGTGCAGGGCACCCTGCGGTTACATTCCCCGGGAAGGCAGGCTCTGTGCCCGCCGTGGACCTCCCAGGCTGAGCACGCTGCCCCACGGGCAGGACACGTGCCCTCGCTGCCTCTTAGGGGCTGAGAAATGAAAGGTGAGGAAGTATTGGAGGGGATTTTAAGGTGAGTCATGTGTGCTGAGGATTTGGGATTTCTAATGCATCTGGTTGCTCATGCTATTCTGCAAAAAACAGAGTATTTCCTTGTTCCCACAAGGTTGTTTGACTACAATTCTCAAAGCTTGCTTGCTTCCCCCCTTCCTCCTACTTCGTGGTAATAGGATTGACCTGTCCCCTGGGGGTGGAGGAAAATACTTCACATATTTTTCCTCATCACTGCTCCTTTGCTGTAACTCCCAGACTTACAGCCCGTGGCAGTGACAGGCCCCTTTCGAACTGCCCGAGGGAGCACTCGTGAATAGTGGTGGTGTCCCTAAATAAGGGTTCTTCACCCCGTGTGCCTGAACCAACCAACACACTGAGCTGAAATACTTGGGTTTATTTCAGTTCTGCAGAATTGGGTGCTGGGAATTAACACTATGCGTTTCATGGAATTATAGAACGGTCAGAGTTGGAAGGGACCTTAAAGACCATCCAGTTCCAACCCCCTGCCCTGGGCAGGGACACCTCCCACCAGACTAGGTTGCTCCAAGCCCCATCCAGCCTGGCCTTGAACCCCTCCAGGGATGGGGCAGCCACAGCTTCTCTGGGCTTCCAACTGCCCAGTATTTATAAGGATAAAATACAGCTGACTTGTTAACGATGATTCCTTCACCACGCCTAACTGCACATATGCATCTAAGCTCATGTTAGAAACATTTAGGGAGGTTACCTGATCAGCATGCTCACACAGATGTGTATTTTAGCATTACAATTACTGAAGGTTAGTTTGGGATATACTCTTGGCTCCACTTTGGTCCAGAAGTTTCATATCCATCTTATTCAAGACTAGGTATGTTCCCAGATGCTTCAACCATGTCCCAACCAAAACTTCTTGATTAACTCAGTTGTTTCCACATCACTATTTTCTGGGTTTCTGTGGAAGGGAAGGACCCTGGGGGTTGCAGCACCGATGGTGAGCATGTTTGTCTGTGCTGTGTGGAGGGCTTGCTGCTCAGAGGAGCATTAGGCACGTGTGAATGATTGCACCCACAGCTTCAGTGATAGCGCTGCTCCTTCCCCATCTGCTCCGAGGCAGATCTAGGAAAGCTGCCAGGAAAACATAGGAGTAAATAACATTTCTGTTGCATCTGCCATTGGAGACTTGCAAAGTGTTTTGCGAGCTCTGCTGAAGTCCTGCCGCCACCAGGAAAAAGGGAGCACGTTCTTGTGCTTTCTGGTAATGTGCACGCTGGGAGGTGGGAGGAGAAGACTTAACCCTGGGCAACATGGACCTGGTGGAGTCTACCTCTCTTTCCAGCATGAACTCAGTTACGGGAGGAACACAGAAAATTAGATGGCTGCCTCAGCACAGCAATTTCAAGAAACTGGAGGTGCTACCAGATTGCTCAGTGAGGTGAAAACCCCACAGTGACAGAAATGTTTGTGCTCCTGGGCTTGTTACACCACACGGGGCAGGATGCTGCTCAATGACATGGTGGGGACACTTCTTCACTAGGACCCCAGAGTAACTAACCCCTGTCACGCTTGATTTCCTGAGAGGCCACTCACTTCATCCAAAACTGTAAGATTCTTCTGTGGTTGTTGGAGCTAGATGACCTTTAAGGTCCCTTCCAACAAAACCATTCTATGATTTTGCAGTTTCTCTTCTGTAGAAGGCCACAGGTTCTATGCTTTATCCAAGCTCATGCCGAAGAAGTGGGCAACAGCCTGGGGAGAGCTGGTTTGGAGGGAATTCCCTTTGCCCCTGGTACCGGCACCTTGACTGGAGGCTGTCACTGAACTGGTTAGTGACCGGTTGCTGTATTTGACAGCCTCACCAGAGGCTGAACCAGAGCTTGGCAGAGAGTAAATCACTGCTCACTAGAATCTTATTTGGACTGTCTGGATGCTTGAGAACGTGTGTGTGGCTTCAAAGATGATTACAGACATGGAGTTCCCTTGGAAATGCTCATGGATAAGCTGGAGACTGTCAGCACAAGGAGTTTGTGCAGCTATAACCTATAGATACCTGTCTTGAAGGGGACAATTCTAGTTGCTTGTGAATGAGAGAGCATTCTGTGGGTTTATCCGTGCAAAGGCTTGCACCCACTTGGCTAGTCTCACTTTTTTACCATGTTTCCACCACAGTGGTACCACTTTCTTATCTTTTCAGGGAGAATTTACTCTGTGACATTGAATTGAGGAAGAAAGTGGCCTGTCCAGGGCCAACAATGGAGTCTGTCAGAACTGCATTTATTTATCCGGTGTAATTTTTCCCCGGTGCTGTGCCAAAGCCACACCTCCCTGGTGAGCCGGTCAGATGGAGCAGGGCATTCTCATGGCCAGGAGTCAGCCCGGGTTCTGCCTCTTATAAAACTAGTTTTTCCCACCCTCTCAGTAATAACTGACAAAAGCAAATCAGCTCCGACCTGTGTGATCCAAACAAGCTGAAATCAACTCTACCTTGTTCATATGGGAGGGGGATGTTTCCAAGTGGTAGGAAGAAAAGCTGCCCTTTAAGAAGTGAGTTACTTATCGCTGTTGTTTTGATGGGACACTTCTCTGTGGGCTGGGTGCGGAGGAGGGCAAGGCTATTCCCATGGTGCTCGGATGTAAGAAAGTTCATTGGATTTCACCACCCATTCCTTGGGGAGTCTAGTCCACCAAAAATCAAGGAAAAAACTCAAATGCTAAAAATATTTATATGGAAAAGAAAACCCCACAGTGCATTCATGTGGTGTCAAGGGCCAGCTTCTTTGTGGTGATAGAAGTGCTTGAGTATCGTGAGGGACTGCAGTTCAACAAGCTGTGGTTTCTTCAGAGAGAAAGATCTGGCAGCTTCTTTTCTTCCTTTTTTCTGTTTCTTGTTCTTTTTTTTTTTTTTCAACTGGCTTTAGTATTTTCCAAGGCCTTGGTTTTACTTGTATAAGCAAAAGCTGAATATTCAAGGGTATCACTGAGCCTATTTTTAATAATGGTAGAAGGTATTTTGTGGATGGGATCAACATTGATAATAAAATAAACTTTCAGAGCTATTATCTGGGAGCTGCTGTCTGGCTGCAGCAGTTGAACGCTCGTGCAAACAGAACTGGTGCCAGGCTCTGTGCCATTTGTTTTTTCTAGCATAAGCAGTTGACTTTACGGTGTGATTTCAAACTGCTCAATCTTCCTTGCAACCTGGAATTTGGGCAAATTACCTCTCTGAAATCCACCTGCAACATCCAGAAAATTCCAAGTCTAACAACTGCTCCCCTTTTCTGTCTTGTGCTAATGGCAAGTCAGGCTGTGAGGAACCAGAACAGGGCAGCAGGGATAAAAGGTTCTGCCAGGTTGGTGCTAGGAGGCTTCTTGCTTTTATAAGAATCATATCTGCATAAAATCTTTGCAGTGTTATTAAAGAGACGTATTACTGGGAACCAGCATATGAAGACAAACCTCCCAGATAACAGACTGGAGAGCAAATGCTATTAAATATAAGGTCAGATAGTCCTGGGTATAATATCTACTAGATTTTTCTCATCAAAACGGGCCTGAATCAACAGGAGATGATATGACTTCAAATAGAATTCTTGCAAGTGTTAAGGCTATGATAAAGAAGTTGCTGTAAGCATTCTCCTGGCTTCAGTGATCATAAATTGATTCTTTTTTAAATTAAAGGAAAGGATAAACAGAAGAAGGTTTGTAATTCAGATTTTCTGTTTCAAAGAGAAAACTGATTAGGGAAACCAACCTACTTGAATATGGAAAAGGTCTGGAATTTCTTTGTCAGCTGTTGTACAAATATTGCCAGGATTTCTCCTGAGCACAGAACTCTCCAGCATTCTGAAAGAACTGGAGTACGGCAGCAGAAAGGGTTTGAACAAGTCTGTCCTTTGAGAAGAGGGGACAAAACCAGGCAGCACTGAAACAGGATGAGAGTAGTGAGTAAGGACATTCCTAACAATATGGGATCTTATTCAATATTTGTATCGGTTTACATTTATAAAGAATTTTAAAACATAGTGGAATCAAAATGATCTAACTCAGCAGGACAAAGTGTATTATTATGAACCTACAGATCAAGAAGGATTCCTGCTCTATACAACATCTAGGCACAGTTGGTTGATGGAGAAGAGTAGATGTAAGGGCTAAAGAATGGACCTGACCTGCCGGGAGGAAGATGCAACTGCAGTTCTGGTAAGTGGGAAAAGATAAGGATAAGAGGATATTAGTGCACTGTACACAGCAGGGATGATACTTTCCTACCTGGAGTTTTGCATCAGGTTCTCAGCTCTGAAATGAGTGCAGAAAAAGTCTTCCCAAGAACCCATTTTATGAGAGAAGGAAAGAGGGACAAGATTCCACCTATAAATACACTGCAGGAATGAACAGCGGGAAGAAAAATGTATTTAAATCAAAGGATAGCATCAGTCAAAGAGCAAAAGGGTGTGAACGGGCCAGAAATGAACCTAGTCTGGAAACAAGGTTAAAATTTATAATCAACAGAACAGGAAGGCTTTAAAAGTCTCCAAACTGGAGTTGTGGGGAGGAGAAACTTCTTTTAGAAAATAATTCTGGAAGGTCTCTTCACGCCCATGTTTTATAGAGAGGATAAAGCAGATACAAATGAACTAGTTGATATTAAAAGCACCAGGTGGCATCAGGAGATAATAATTTTTTCCTGTGTGGCTGGAAACTGAACTATTTTTTTAGGGGCAGCGTTAAGGTGGAACTTGTTATCTCCATCACTGTTTACAAAATGCCACTCACCTCTGGTTTTGGGATAACTGTGTGGCTTTCTGGCCAATACACATTTGCCTACAGTGCTTTCAGGTCTGTCTGTGAATCAGTGTTGAATGTATGTATTCTGAAAGAACATGTGCCTGCCTTTCCGTTTACATTCTCTTCCCCTCAGAGTAGAAAACATGTTTCCTGATTCTCCAACCAGGCTTTAATTCAATTAAAGGAACTGCTGGTGGCAGTTTGTGCGACTTATGAATGGCAGGAAAACGGGAGTTACAGTCGCATTCAACCATATCCTCCACTGCAAAGCATGGACCTTGCTTGCAAAGGTTTTATTTTTAATGTTCTCTACAGTGATACTGGTGAACATGTGGAATTCATAAAATAAGTTATAGGATACATCTGTGTGAATATCGCTGTTTGAGTCATTTAGGAAATAATGCAGGCTGGAGAACTTACAATATTCTTCCTGCTGGAGTGGGTTTTTTCCCAACATGCAGCCCAGCCTGCGTTACGGTGAAGGCCTCTGTTGATGAACGCTCACTGCTCTCATCAATTCAGCAAGAATTGATCTGTGGGAGGCTCCACTACTGCAGCTGTGTGAGGGATCTGGTGCTTGGAAGGAGAGTAGGAGTCTGTGCTGTAGGTGTCCAGGCAGATAGCCCTGAGCAGCAGGAGAGTGACAGTTCCCAGCGCTGCCCTTGTAGGCACAGTGTTACCTTGTCCCTTTTGCTTTGGCTTGTGTGGTTATTCATCGGGATGAGAGAAGAGCTGCACGTTGGCCTTGTGCAGGTTGTGTTTCAGGATGAAGGTGGAGCAGATCAGCTCCAGTAGCTCCAATGAACAGTAGTTACGCTGATATATCTGTCTTAGAAGACTTAGCTGCTTAAAAAGAGCTACTTGGAAATATCAGTCCTGAGAAGTTTGTTGTATTCTTGAGAATTGAGCACTTAAGCGATGCCCTCTGGCTTTGTTCTGACTTTGTAATTCTCTGTTATTTAGCGAAGCTTATAAAACTTGCCCTCTTGCCAAGATACCAGTTGTGGTTTGTTATGTCTTACAGCAAGGAGCACAGAAACAGACAAGTGATAAGAAGAGCTCTCATTTAGGTTCTTCAGGAGCACCTATTGCTGCTGTAGTTAACGCCTCCTCACCCCTCTTTGCAATTACTCTGAAGGAAAAAAGCATTTGAACAAAGAGAAAAGCTTCCCCTAGGTTTTATCCTTGTGTGTATATAGATGTACATATGTGTATGTATATACATATAAGTTGAGTTTGAGTATATTTAAAAACAGATTATCAAAGCACTGGGATTTTTAATGGCTATTTAATCCGTTAGGCTACATGTTAAAGCTACAGACTTCTGAAAATTCTTTTCTGTGTAAACTACACAGGTTTTTTTTTAAAAAAACCCACAAACCAAAAACCACCAACCAACTAATTTTGACTTGAATAGTTTTTGGTAAAGTAGAACTTCTATAATTGCTGCTGAATTGGTCCAGCTAATTATCCTTATTATTACTAAACATGCATCTTATTTGCATTTACGTGGCTCCACAATCAAGCTGGTAAGGGCTTTTTTACAGTTTTGCCTATGTATATGCACAAAAACCTGCACAAATCAGCCTTTGGCCTAGAAAAGTTTTGTTATAAAACGCTATTCCCAGCCCCTTCATCTTTCTTGCAGCTTTTTCCCCTGTGCTCTTCTAGTTATCAACAGCCTCCTTGAGTGGGAGTCAGTAAAACTGCACTTGCTGTGTCAGATGGAGCAGTGACACCACCATGAGAAGGTGACATCACTTGGGTCCTACTCCAGGTTCCTGTGGTGTTCATGGCCTTTTTGCTTTCAGTGCTGTGTTGGGAACTCAGGTTTAATTGACCTTTCGCTGCCAGTCTCATCACCTTTCCAAAGTGATTTCTTTCCAGAGTAAAATCTTTTGTCCTGCAAGACCTATGGTCTGTGTTTGGTAATTTTGTTTGGTAAGTTCTACCTTTTAATAAACTCGTGCTCCTTGGTACTGACTACATGATCCCCCTGTTTATTAATCAAGTCCCACATCAACCCTTAGATCATTTTGCTCAGGACGGCTATGATTTATAATCATATAGACCAGGCTGGCAGGTCTATATGATTATAAAATATTGGCACAAGATGAGCATCCTTCCAGACTCCTGGAGGTTCTCTCTGTCAAGACTTATCAGTGTGTCTCGTGTCAGCAGAGCGGAGCACCCACCTGCTGCTCTTTTAACAATCTCTAAAGTTCTGACTCAAAAATGTCTAAGCCTTGGTCTGCGGCAGAGTCTCTCGTTGACAGCTCTGCTCCTCTGTCTAGTGATGAGGTACTGTCCTGTTAACGCTGCTTATGTTGAAACAGACTCAAAAATGAAAATACTGCTTACAGAATATTGTGTTATTTTGCTCCATTATCAATTTGTTTTATTTCTAGATTCCAATTTATCAAAATTTGTCCTTTTTGCAGTAACAGTATGCATTTTATAGCCTCTGCCTCAGTACATGAGTGGTTTCATAGATCATTATCATTGTCTAACTTTTCTCTTGAGTAATTGGATTCATGATTGTTTCAGCTTTGTGAAACAGGCCCTGTTAAACCCCCAAGTGCTAAATGCTGAATGCTGGTCAGGTGATTACTCACTGGCTGTATTCTGTTTGCATATAAGAGAGAAGATTCAGGTGTGAGCACACCTACGTGAATCACACCTAACATTTAATTAAGCGATCAGTTTCCTTTCCCTTTGAAAATGAAGCCCAATTTAAAACTTACTCTGATTGGGATACAGAATTGTTTGAACTAAGAAATAGTAGTTGATAATAGTTTCTTTACGGAGCTGCAGTTAATTTTTTAACTGGATGAACACGTCTCTTCTCTGCATCTGTCTCACTGAATTTTTCTCTCCCTTGGCTCTCCATCCCTTAGAATCACAGAATGATTTGGGGTTGGAAGGGACCTCTGGAGACCATCTAGAAGATATGCTCAACCCCACATTTACCCACACTCTGCTCCATGCTGCTTTATCCAGGCAGTGGATTGAAAACCTCCTCCTTCCTCTTTCCTTTTAAGACGTGAATGATTTTGCAGTAATTTGAAATGTTCTTCAAATTGCTCTTAAATTCCCTGATCTTGACTACATTCAACCTGTGATCCCTTCAGAAACTCTCACTAGTAACTGTATCCACCCTCACCTCGGGTAGAAACTCAGCTCTCTTTGCAGCAGGGCTTTGGCCTTGAAGAATGACCTTGCCTTTTATTTTTTTTTCTTTTAATACTCATTGTATATCACAGCAAATTCTATACCAATAGCTCTTTGACCAATGCTTTTGGTCTCTTTACAGACTGGGCAATTCACTAGGGAAGCAACCCCTGTTCTGCTTTGGTTGATCAAGTGGGCCAGTCACCAGTGGCGTGGACTTCAGAGCTTGAGCCTGTTGAACCACAAAGAATAACAGCTGATTCCTTCCATTCCATGTACCTGGTTGTCAAATCCTCTCCCGTACAATTGCAGGCAATCACTCAGTCCAAGGGTGTAATTGCTGTTAGTCTAGAAAACTACATCCACGATACCCAATTGTAAACCAAATGGCCTCTCTGTAAATGCTGAAAAGGCATGAAAATCACTAAGTGTGAAACAAAATAAACCCCTCTTCCAAAAGCCCAGATTGGCCCTTCAGGCGCTGAGGCTATAGCTGGTTTTCTAACTGCAAATGCTTCAGACCACATGGAATATTGTCAATTCAAGTGACTCTGATGTATTTACGTAAATCACGTGAGGTTATGAGACTGGGGTTGTAATTCTGGGGACAGTGGATGCTCAGCCCTGATTACAACTGCTCGTATTAAGCTGGAATTTTCAAAGTTGCTCGAGGAAATTTGGTCTTGAAATGAGTTAAGTCAACTTAACTGAGAAAACCATGCAGTTAAAGCTGTACAGTTCCAGCCTGCTCCACTTTGGGTGACCTCCTCTTTCATCTGCCCTCATGTGGGCAAAACCCAACAGTGGAACCATTCCTGTTAATGTTGTTTTTTGTAAGGATCTCCTTCTCATGGCATGAGCCCTTTTGTAAGATGCCAGGAAGCTGTTTATAAATTGGTAACTGCTGGGTCTGTCCTTATTGTTTTGGCATTCCTCTGCTCCCACATGGACCTGGCAGGCCCTTCCTAAAATGCTGGGGTAGTGCAAGAATGCTATTTCTGTAACTCTCCATTCCATGCTGGATTCTTAAATGCTAGTTAATCAGACCTCAAGTATTCAGCTGTTCTGAGAAGCAGGACACGAATGGCAAATGTGCATGTTATCATCTGCAGAACCTGACTCCTCTAGTGGGACAAGGCAGTAGTTCAGGCTCAACGTTCTCCATCCAAACATGGGAGGAAACATGCCAAAAATGTGGCATACTAGTAATTGGAGTCCCCGCTGGGACCTGAGGTGAGACCACAAGCTCTGTTTAGTTGGAGCATTGAGCCTCCTCGAGCATAACGAAGGTCAGTACTTTTGGGGAGGGATCACTACATTCAACAGTCCTGAACATCAAGGGCTACTCGCAGAGAAATGGCAAAGGGTGGGATTCTGAGCAGTCTGTTAGATCTGTAGGTTTGGGGTTTGCATGGAGTTTTTTTTTCTTGCTGGGTGTCAGGAGAGTGGGGTGTTTGGGGGTTGTTTGGAGGGATTTTGTTCTGTTTGTTTCCTTAGTTTTGGTTGGCATGAGATATTATACGCCAAGCAGGCAGGAGTGCTGTACAAATGTAACTGAAAAAATCACAAACAAATATTCAGGCACTTGGGTAGAATTGTAGGGGAGGGTGAGAGCAGCTGCTCCTATTGTTGCAAAAGCTAAATGTTTTCATGGAAATACAGCTGCTTCTGCATCCAATTTGTAGTTTCAAGCACTATGGTGTGAGGGTCAGAAAAGAAGTGGGCCTTGGGATGCCAGCTTCTGTTCATGGATTTCTTTCCTTTGATTCACTGCCTCTGCCTCCTGTGTGTTTCTGTTGAATTCTAGGAATTTACACACTGCTACACTTTAAACATTGAGATTAGGCCTAATTTGCCTTCTTAGAGATTTGAAGACGTCTGTGCATCTTGAGGCACTGTTCATATCTTGACATTGTGCTGCAGGTGACATGGTCTGACCGTGCTGCTCTGTGCGTACAGTCCCCGGCACAAACAGGTTTCAGCACACCAGGGCCCAAAGCTCTCCTTGGTGAGACGTGTCCTACAGGAGCGTGGAGGGAAAAGGACGATGACCAGAGGGTTACTCACATCACTGAGCGTTGAACACTCATCTTAAATAGCTTGATTAAGAAGCTGGTCTCTCTAGGTAGTTGAAGGAGCCTGTTTTAGACAGTGACTGCTGGAAAACATGGAGGTATATGACAGAGTTGGAGGTGTTAAAGCTGGAGAAGAGAAGGCTCTGGGGAGCCCTTGGAGCCCCTTCCAGTCCCCAAAGGGGCTCCAGGAAAGCTGGGGAGGGACTCCTGATCAGGAAGGGGAGTCCTAGGATGGAGGGAGAGGGTTTGACACTGAAAGAAGGGAGATTTAGATGAGATCCCAGGAAGAAATTCTTTGCTGTGAGAGTGATGAGGCACTGGAACAGGTTGCCCAGAGAAGCTGTGGATGCCCCATCCCAGGAAGTTTTTAAGGCCAGGCTCAATGGGGCTTTGAGCAGCTTGGTCTGGTGGGAGGTGTCCCTGTCCAGGGCAGGGGGGTGGGACTGGATGATCCTTAAGGTCCCTTCCAACTTTTACTGTTCTATGATTCTTTATGGCAATGTGTATCCCCCTTCTCTGGTTTAGAAGACCTGCTTGATGCTCAGAAGGTCTCCCTGGTACAGCATCTCACACGAGAAACCTCTAAGCTGGATGAGCTTGTAAATGCTACTGTGTAATATCAATAGTTAGTAACAGGTTAACTCAGCTAAGAAGATTCTGATGGGAAAAAGAAGCCGGTGGATACAGCGGGCGCAATGGGGAATGTAGGTGTGTAACTGCAGGGCTGTAACTCTTGTTCTTGCAGAGCTGTAATCTCTTTGAAGTCCAAGAATGGGTAGGGCTGGAGAGACTCCTGCCATTGTCCTGCGACTTGCTCTTGCAGCCTTGATGACCACCTGAGGATATGACCTTCTATAAAATTTGGTCACGTTAAGGCTTCTATCCAGATAACTTAAAATCTGGGGTTTGTGATCCTTGGTGTTGTGTGTAGCTCTGTTTTTAAGTGAGATATTCTGTGTGTGTGTCCCCCTCTGTGTTTGAGTCTTGATTTTGAACCACCTTAGACATGGGAAAAGGACAAAAGTCATTCTGTGAGTCATAATTATTTACGGTGCGATGTGTTAGACAGTTGTAGGCAGTTACTTCTGGTGCCAGCGGTGGCTAAACAGGTGTAGGTTTTGGCAGAGCATTACTTCAGGGAGACTCCAGTGCTTTGATGGTTATGTATTAGAGATTATTGTGACTTTTAAGTACAAAAAATGATTTTTTTTCCATGATTTTTATTAACCAAAGAGGGAATGTGGATTCTAAGCAATCTGGGAAAGACATGGAAAGGCATTTTCTTTTAATCTTCGTTATTTCCAAACCAGTGATATGATGTCCTCCTAATAGTCTAGTGTCCTAGGCTGTAGTAACTGCTTAGATTAGGGAAGGTCCAACCTGGCTGTCAACAGGACTCAGGTCTGGGTATTGCCTTCCATGGGTGGTCTAACCCACCATTCCCCCTGCAAAGAGACCCCCTCCTCCCTTTCCTCGCAGCAGCCACTGGCAAGGGGGCAGGAGGTGACAGCAAAGGCAGTTGGCTGGCCCCTAGCACGGGAGAATCAGCCACTGCCCCTTGGAGAGAAGGTGGCAGGTTGGTCATAAACTTCCTGTGGGCCAGGTCAGGCCCACCAGTTAATGGTCCACGCCCGTTAGCTGTGTCACCCTAGTTAATATTGGTCCATTGGCAAACAGGGGTATGTTTCCTCAAAGATAGATTATAGCTGTTGTCAAACAGAAGTGCTTTTGCTCATATTGGCCACCTCTAGAACCCTGGAGATGATGAAAATCAATAAGTGCAGACAAGGATAAAATAAAATAAACATTTTTCAATCTTTTAAGATACTAACAAAAGAGTGAAAGGAAGAAAATAATCCCCTGGAGGGATAAACTGTGGATAAGCTGTGTTGACTGCTCTGGGAGAAAGCAGGGCTGCTAACGAGTGAATTTGTTGAATGCTGAACACTTGGCAAAACGTCTGTAAGTACTTTTGGGCAGAACGTGGTATTAAGGACTTGTACATGGTTTCATTTGGTCTCATCTGGACAGCACATCTGGGTTTGAGGCAAAACAAGACAGTGATGGGGTACGGGCTGAGGTGCTTTTAGAGACACGGCCAAGGCTATGCTACTTCTGCTGCTGATTCTCTTAGCCCTGACTAATATCTGTTAGCTGGAATCTACACAAACTGGCCAGAGCTCGTTCTGGAACAGATGACATGCACAATCAGGAAGAAGCAGAAGGATGACTAAGCTAAGATCAGACTTGCTTTCAGTTGTATCCACGCACCTCTTGGTAGTGTTCCCAGTGTGAGGGCTTTCTAGCTTTTAGACAGAACAAGAGTATCACCAGTTTCTAGAAAGATGCTGTTTGTCTTTATCACCAGGGCTATGAGAATATTGTTGGTTTGCAATCACCATTTCAAGGTTGGATTGGTGTAACGGGGTTTCCTAGGGTCTGTGCTCAGGTCAATCTAGTGACCAGAAGTGGGTGTCAATAATGTTGTGTGCTTGATAAGCAAAGTAAGAACTCAGGGCTGGGACTTTAACCCATGTAGCCTGACCTCCACCATATCACAGCCAGTTCCCTCTGCACAGAGGGCAATAGCTCATGTTTGAGTTCAATAATGCACTTTCTAGAAAGGGAATCAACCTGGATCCAAGGACACAAAGGGACAGAGAATATACTCCTCCTTTAGCATGGTCTTCTGGAGGTTAATTACTCTGGAACAAATCCTGCTTTAGAAGGGGAGTTGGACTAGATGATCTCTAGAGGTCACTTCCAACTCTGACAGTTCTGTGATTCCATGAAATGTGAACCAGATGATTCATTAGGGCTTTTCTAGCTCCGGCTCTCAGCCATTGTTCTGGTTCTTGCTATGTCTCTTCCTACTTGATTAGAGCTCTGAGGCTGGCATTTTTCTTCTCACAATAGAACTTGCACACTGTAATCAAATTGCCTCTCAACGACCTGCAACAGTAAAGCCCAGCAGTGTCTCTAAGCTAGAATCTACTCTGAACAGGTAGTAACCAGTGATTTTAGCATTCAGTCACATGAATCATCCTGCCAGTAAAGCCAATTCTATTACATTTTTTCCAGTTCCTTCTTCTTTTCCTTTGCATAAATCTCATGACATGGATGCACTGGAATCTGCTCTGCGTGTCTGTGAGTTTCCATGTACAGTCAAAGGTGTTAGGGTTGGTTGTGAGACCCTGCATGTCCATGTCCAACCAGTGCCTCTTGTGCTGCTTCAGTAGATGTCTCTGAGCTGGAACTCCTCCCTCTGTCAGAAATAAAAAGGATGCTTTTGTAAGCACCTTCACCTGGGGCATTGCTCCATGTTTGATGGCCATAAGAAGCCTGCCCAAACTATGGAGCTTATATGTTGGCCTTTTAAGTTGGTATTTGGTGCAGTTTCTCTTTTCTTGGGGATCCGTTGGATCAAGGCGATTTGGAGAAGCCACTGCCCAGCCACTTTAGGCAGTTATTTTAGTGTGTCATGTGCCACCTTGGCTTCAGTGTCAGCTGGACTGAGCTTTCTTAGTTGCATTCAGGGAAACCATTTGATCCATGAAACTAAGTCCATAGGATTTTAATTTTTAAATCTTGTTAACATCTTCTGAACACTTCTTTTCCACGTGCAAAGCGCAGGGGCAGCCCAAGCAGTGAAAAAAGTATTGGAATAGACTTTGGAGCAGACCATACACATTTGAGGGCCCCTGGATACTTTGGCTGGCCTCTGTGGAACGCTGTCAGCCTGTAGTTCAGCTGCTTAGTGCCTGCTAAATCTAACTTAATGCACAAGTTTTGCCTCCACTACTGTGTGGTGTTTGTGAAGCTATTTTACTCTTTTTTTTCTTCTTTTTTCTTTCTTTTCTGTTTTTTTCTTTCCTTTTTTTTTTTTTTTTTGTCTTTTCTACCCCTTTTTTCTCCTTTCAGGCCATAGAATGTTTTGGGTCAGCACTGTCACTTGACTGCTTTAGTATACACCAGTAATGCTGGAAATTCTGAAATCAGTGGGAATGTGAAAAAGCAGTTTTGTCAGTACAACGTTTACCGTGTCAGTCGCATCTGAACTGCAGATGCTGCTGTGGAGTAAAAAATGACTCCCTAGACTTAGACCCAAGCCAAACAGAACGTTATCCTGCGTTAATCCAGCTGTGTTGTATCTGTTACCGAAACTAGCTCTGGAACACCTGTGCCAAACTATTCTTAATATAATAACGTCACTTGCCACTACTTGGGAGTGTCATCAGAAAGGGCACGTTGCTCAAACGGCGCTGAATGGCGTGGTGACTCACCAGAAAGTGCCCTTTTCACCAGCCGCATCCCAGGGGTTCCTCTTGCAGGATCTCATCCCGTTTGCCGGCATAGCCTAGCCTCGGCGTCACCGGCGTGAGTTCCCCGGGAAGGGTGTGACGAAGCCAGGTATGCTGAGGGCACACACACTGCATTGTTCCCCGAGTAACTCTGGTTTCCCTGCAGGTAGGTGACAGGTGGTTTGGTTTAAATGCATATCCTGGAGACAAGTGCTTTAATCATGATACAGTTTCGTAGGTGAGATGAACAAAGCCAGAGAAATCTGAAGATGTAACTTGTAACTTACCGTTCTGGGACCGGCAGACGTTAGCTCTCTAGCAGTCATTTTATTTCCCTGGTTTTAGTTAGCTTCTGTAGTTTTACTACGGGTATGACAGGCTGGAGCCACTCTGGTTGCGAATGCTTTTATCTCTTTGAAGATTCTTCCTTTTGAAGTGAAATTTCTCTTGGCCGTTCTTAGCTCAAAGGTGGGACTCTACAGAGTGTGGGACGACACTGTTTTCAGCAGGGGGAATTTGGGAGCAATTTTGCTTCCTTTGAAGGTGCACGTTGTTCTTGAAGGAACACCGTCTGGGGCCCAGGAGGGAGCTGAGAGGCTGAGGTGGGTTCCGGCCTCCCCAGCGACTGTGGATGGGTCTGGGGCCTCAAAGTAGGCAAGGAGACTTTTTCTATATGGATTTGTTCTTAAAACCACATCTGAGGGTGAATACGAGCTGGCAGCGTGCCACCAGCACCCTGGCCTGTGTCAGGAACAGCGTGGCCTGCAGGACCTGGGGCGGTGATCATCCCCCGGCTCTAGTGAGGCCCTACCTTGAACACTGTGTCCCAATTTTGGGCCCCTCATGACCAGAAAGACCAGCACTGAGGTGCTAGAGCAGGTCTGGAGAAGGATAATGGATCTTGTGAGGGGTCTGGAGCACAAGCCTTGTGAGGAGCAGCTGAGGGAGCTGGGGATGTTCAGCCTGAAGGAGGCTGAGGGGAGACTTTGCTCTCCACAACTCCCTGAAAGGGGGATGTAGCCAGGGGAGGTCGCCCTCTTCTCCCAAGGAACAAGTGAGAGAACAAGAGGACACGGCCTCAAGTTGTGCCGGGTGAGGTTCTGATGGACATCGGGAAAAATTTCTCCACAGAAAGGGTTGTCAAACACTGGAACAGGCTGCCCGCGGCAGCGGTGGAATGGCTGTCCCTGGGAGTATTTTAAAGAGGGGCAGATGTGTAAATAAGGGTAGATGTGCTGAGGGACGGGGTTTATCGGTGTTTGGTCAGTGTTTATGATGTTAACGTGTCTACCACAAACCCCGCCGAGCGCTCCCCTGAGGCGCGGCGCGAGAAGACCCCACGCAGGCGGGGCGGGGCGCGAGTGGCTGCGCGGGGCGG
>VXBW01008058.1:148970-177205 GCA_013400375.1 Thinocorus orbignyianus | reverse complement strand
GCCCGGCCCCCCCGGTATTGTGGTCTAGTTTGGATGTTATGGGGAGATAAAAGGAGGTGGCCTTTTGTTCGGCTGTTGGGAGGTGGCGGAGGGGATGTTTTTGGGAGGGGGGCGGGTCGGGAAGGAGCGATGCCGGGCAAAGGCGGGGGTTCCTCGGTGCGGGCGGATGGGAGAAGCGTTATTGATCTTTAATGGATGGTATAAAGGCTGCGGGTGACAGGTGCGGCGCTGCCGGAGAGGCAGGGGCTGGGAACGGGGCGGGGGGTGATGGTGGTTGTTGGAAGCGACTGTGTTCCTGCGGGTGACAGCAGTGTCACCTCTGCCGTGTGCCCGCTGCCCTGTCCTTCAGCCGTTCCCCGGAGGGTCTCGGCTCGGTGGGTGACAGCAGGGCCGGGCGATGCGCAGGAGGAGCAGGGAGGTAGCTGCAGTGGGGGGAAAAACCCCAACCTTCTGGTTTTTGGAGGTTAAACGTTTAAAAATCACGCACCACCCAGTAGTGTGCCCCTCATTGCCACCACCGGGTGTGCTCTGCTTCCCGGGAGATGTGCGTTGGGATGTTTACTGCACAGTCCCTAGAGGGGACTCCTCATTTATTCTTGTCAGGCAATAACAGCAGGGAAGAAAATGATTACTGAACTTTTTTTTCTAATTAGAAATGAAGTAGACTTGTTGGTATTCAACTGTCTTGTGTAATTAAAACATAATGCATATTCTGTGTTTGGCAATACTGATAATTTTATCTTCAGAGCTTGTAAAGGGGGTTGTGCATGTATAAATCTTGCTCTATGCATATGCGTATTTTAATCGCTAGGACTCAGTGTGGCATTAAACAAATCAGGTATTTGTTTATGCTGCATTAAAATAATATATGTTTGTAGGGCAGTAATAGAGTCCAAGGGACATAAATCTAGTCACTGGTGTCAGGATAAGTTGGCCAGGTTGGCTCTGTTTTGTCTGCAGCAGGGAAGTGGGGAGGATTAAAAGGAAAACTTAACTGACACTGTTGGGGCTTTTTTATTATTTGTAGACAGGGCTCGCTCCTTCAGGAAGTGTAAAGGCCAGTCTTGGGAAGCATTGAGTGCTCGGCTGGTAGTCGGTATGTTGCAGGAAGAAGCTTTAAAATAGAAGGTTGATCTGTTATTACTGAAGGAAATTGTAGTTTACTCACTCACCCTCAAACAGGAATCTGTCTAGTAAAGAGATTGACCACAAAGCAACATTTTCCTTTAATGCATGGGAAATGTATTTTTTTTTCTCAGGAGACTATCTCCCACTTCATGCACTCTTAGTCGATTTCTGTTTTTATTTTTTAAATAAAGAAAGCATTATCTTGTTCATCCGTTTGTTCTAGGACTTTCAGCAAGACCTTTATAATCTGATTATGGTTTGTTGGGTTTTTTTTTTGCTTGCATGGGATGCTCTGGCAAAGGAAGGCAGAAACGTCTTCATTTCTGGGAAGGCTGGAAAGTGCCTGACCAAAGGATAAAGATGCCTGCCTGCTGTGATGCAGCATTGCCAGTCCCAGTGCTGCGATTGCCAATATATCCAGGAGAGGCTCTGGTATTACAGTGCCCAGTAACTGCCCTGTGGAACTTATCTGTTACCTTCTAGCTCAATATCAAAGGTTTTAAGATCTCAGACATCAGACTTTCGTCTGGGGACAGAATGAAACGTCTCGTGATCTTTTTGTCTTCTGTCAATTGGTATTTTTCAAACTGGTGTTTCATAAAGTACTAATCCAAAACATGGAATAATTTGAATTCAGTCTAGTAGCAGAGTTATAGTAATAAAAATGATGTGTTTTAAGCTCAAAACTTACTCTATAATAAAGTCTTCTTTAAAAGCAATCTTTGCTTTTATATTTTGAGTCTTAGTGCATACCACATGCTTAGGTGACATGCACTTGCATATGAATCAAGCTGGCACTTTGAATATTCAGCTCATGTCTTAAGACAGGTAATAATTACTGAATACAGCTCTTCAGACCTTCAAAGTACATTTCAAATATGAATTGTTGCAGCAACGTAATGAGGGAGTTTAGCACTAGCCACGTTGTGGCAGGGAAAGTAGCATCAGAAGTTGTGATTTACCTAAGGCCAGTGAACTGTTGTGAGAACTGGAATTAATTTCTGGTTTGAGCTCTATTTGAAACAAGTGTTAGAACAGTCCCAATGGAGACTGGTTCCTGAGGATTTGTGTCTCTAGGGTGATCCCTCCTGGGGGCTCTCTGACGTCAAATAAGGGTTGACCTTTGTCATTAACCTTTCTCTTCTTGTCTTGTAAGAGTTGCTCCTCAACCCAACCATTAATTTTTTATTTTTTTTTTTAATGAAAGTGTTGGGTGCTTTGAGACTTCTTCCTGCTGTCAAATTTAGTGAAAAGCAGGTCAGTGGACTCAAAAGCAGGTAGTAGGTAGCTGACAGATGGACACAAGCAAACAGTGAATCCAGTTTTATGGGCATGATACTACAAGTACATCGTCTATCGTACTTGAAAACTTGGTTGCAACCGTTTTGGTCTTCCTGGTCACTGATGCAAGTATATATTTAGTGTGTATATATAATAAGTATATGCAAGTATATATTTAGTCACCAAAAAAAAACAAAAAAAGATGGTGTATGGAGTTCTTTGTTGCAAATGTAATTCCCTGGGTATCTTCCAGCATTTTCTAACATAACCACACAGAAGCTGGATAATCTGCACCCAGTCAATGCGAGGGGATCTTAGGTAATAGAGAGAACCGGGCTGAGCTCTCCTATAGCACGTCTTGCTCCTAAAAGTAAAAAGCAAATGCTTTTTGCATTGCTAAAAAGTCAATCACAAATGCGGATCCCTTGGTGTTTACACTCTGGATACAAAGACATCATGTATAATGATGGGTAATCTTTTTTCAGGTGCACCAAACAAGGAAGTAGCTGCCTGTTTCCCTAGGCTGGGATTAGTGCCTTCCCAGTATGGATTATATGAGTTCAGGATGAGAGGTGTCTTTTGGTATCTGGGGCGTTCCGTGCCAGAACTTGAGTGCATTTTCTGAGATACAGGACATCTCTGTCTTGACACCTGACACTGAGATGCAGCTCTTTTTGGGAATACTTGATAGAACTTGTCCTCCACTGAGGACTGGGCTGCTTCTAGTGGCTTAAGAATAAGCTTCTTCCAATACTTTAAAAATAAAATGCCTGCACAGTGCTAGTGCCATATTGCAGTACTGGAAGTGCAATCTTTCAATAATGTCCTTATGTTTACGCAGAGCTGGAAATTTCCAGTGTGTATGGGGAATGTTAAAGTATAATGATATTTGGGAGAAGCTGTCCCAGACAAGAAGTGGGAGTGCCTCTGCTGTGGCTCTTCTAAAGAAAAGGCTGAAAACTCCGTGCTGAACATTATTGACTTGAAGGGAAGTGATCCTCTGCAATTTTCTTAATAGGTCTTTGATCATACTGAAAACAGTTGCCTGTGGAAAAAGCATTCTTTCAAGAGCCGTGATGTTTTGCTGCTATTAGGACAGCAAAGAGTAAGGAAAAGGGAAAATTATCAGTAATGAAACCATTGCAGGTTACCTGTGAAGCAGCAGCAGTTCAGCCATCTGCTGATGCTGGGACATACCTTCTTCCTTAATGAAGTTTTGGGAAAAGTCATCTTACCTTCAGAAGCTTGGAATGTGGTTTCACAATTATGCCATGGATGACCTCTTACTGTGCCTTGCTGTTGACGATGAAAATAATCTTGCTTCATTAGGGTGTCACCTCCACCTTCTAATTCAGACGCTACTTCCTGGCATTTCTGTAGTGCCTTTAATTTAAAGGTAATGATTTAATTAAGCTGGAGAACTACCCAGGGAAGTAAATGAGCCTTGCTGTCCCACTACAGAAGGGGAAGGAGAGCTGCAGAGTGTTGGGATTTGCCTGTGGTAATGTAGTTAGTGGCAGATGTTGGCCGGTGTTAGTTCATCCTTGGGGTTCTCTGTCCCTGTGACACACTACGCCATAGGCTTTGGTCTGCTGTTTTTGCCCTGTAAATGTCTGTAACTTGCTAATAACCATATTTGTGTTAATTAGCCTCTCATTACAACACATAGTTGCAAATCAAATACCATTCTTTGAAGAGACATACATGCAAATGATTGTTGAAAGTTGAAAGTCAAGTTTAAAACTATGTAGTACAAGCTACCACTGCAGGGTTAGGAAGGGTTCAACACTAACTCTGAAGTGCTAAGACATTGAAGAGGTTATAAGCCAAAATGCTTCTTCGTACTTGTGAGTTCACATTTGTGATAGTAATATGTTACCTCATAGTGTGTTTCATACTGAATGGTCTTCACACAGGCTGAGATCTCATATATGGAATAGGATAAAGACAACCCTTATCTCTGTTGTAACACGACTGTGCCCAGTGCTTATAGTTTCAGGGAGGAAGCCCAAGAGAGGCAGCACAAGCTCTTCATTTTTTGTCTCTTGTTGAACTAATCTTAACCTAGGACTCAGCTGTGGAAAGAGTGCAATGATGGAAAATATTAGAGAATAATATTGACAGAACCCACTTGAGCCAGCCCTGCCACTAGCTCACAAGTCAGAATTTACAAAACGAGGACAGTGTTTTGCCTGGACAGTAGGTACCTGTTGCTAGCTCCCAATTCCGGCAGCGCTGCTCTGGCAGCAAAGGCTGGAGGGACTGAACCTCATGGACTTCAGAAGTGGGCAACAGAAAGCACTCAGCAGCACAGTGATAAGGGCTGTGTAGTAACATCTAGTTCTCCAAGGTGATGTTTTCCCCGTGCGATGGGCTTTATTGCATAGTCAGTGGATTCCTGTTTGCTGGTTCTTACCCGAGTTGGCAGGATTTGTTCCAGAGTATTTTACATTTCAAGTGGAGTCTTATTATGTTTAATCATAGTATTTTTCTTCCTTGTGATGTAGGTTTGCCAGATAGTTCCTATCTTTGTTATTATGTGTGGATTTTCCTGTTTGACTCTGAGATCCTCTTTCATGCATGTTGATTAATTTTATCCCTAAAGCATCCAAGTCATCACAGTCAGTGGCCTTTATTACATGGAGTTAAGATCCTCATAAATATTGAGTGTGTTCTTAAGAATAATGTGACGATCTTACTAGTCCCTTGATCTCCACAACTGTCAATATCAGAAGCTGCATGGAAAGCTTCCCTGGTCAAAAGTGTGCGAATTCTGTAATCATTCCTTCAGGGCTTTTCAAATACTATGCCAAGCTGCAGTAGGGTTCAATTCCATCAGTCAACTTGGTTTTATTTGTTATACGTTTATTGCTTCTGGTGGACTGTACATCAGAAGCAAATGAGCTGGTAGCATGGTGGGCTGCTGAGTTTGATAGGTGTTGTTGAAAGATAGTGGCTTTTCCCCCGTTGTGAAATCCCGTAGCCCTTGCTTGACCTTGAGGTGCCGAGGAACTTTGATGGAAAGGTGTCATGTTGTGTCAACTGAATCAAATAAAGTTTGTAAAGGTCTTGAGGTTCCTGATAACTGTTAATAAAGGTTCATGGTACCTCTTCAGGAGATTCAATGGAAAAGCATAATTTTATTTTACAGATAGAAATTAGGAAATTCAGAGACCAGAACTCCTGCTGAGTTGCCTGTTTGCATCATCATTGCTTCATGTGTATTATAGACCAGGGCATCATTGTGAAGCTTCTACTGAATCAGATGGTGCACCCAAGGTGCTTATAATCCACGTATCTCAAGAGATAATAGAGAGGTGTAGGCCATGAGTGGGAGAGTCTGAAGGAGACAAGAGCCAGTATTGGTTAGTGTAAGAGACCCTAGGACGCTAGCAGAGGTGGCTTATTTGGTTGGCAGCGTGCTGAGTGAGGAGGGGCTTGAAGGAAGACAACGGCAGCTTTCAGCAAGTGTTCACAGAGAACATCTACCAAATGTGACGACCACCACAGCAGAAAGCATGATGTCTGTTGGAAGTGGATGATGGTGGATGATGCCCTTCTGCTGGTTGAGAGAGTTTTCTGGAAGTTGGTGTTGTGAATGTAGGGTGATGAGCATTCTGGGAAAAAATAATGCATGTTCAAAATTAGTTCCACAAAGGACCTGTGGAGTGCCTGAGGGACCATGGAAGTTAATGGGACTTAATCAAAATGGGCTTGTCTCAAAGTCCAGAGAGGTATAAGTGAGGTGAACACTCCTGGTAGTTTCTAGAGAAGTTGGGGGCTCTCTTGAAAATTGCATTTTTGGTGAACTGGTCTGAAATTCTTGGTCTGAAAGTCAAGAAGGGAATATGAGACAGGTACAGGCAAAATTAAAAAACAGCAAAACACCAAAACCCAAACAACAGCAACAGAAAACCCATAGCAACCTCCCAACCCATTAGTTCTGAGCTCTCAACCACTAGAATCTCCCTTTGAGTTTAGTACTATTTAAAATAGTTCACTGTTCTATTCATAGACCGGACGAGTACTTTGCTTAGGATTGGCACGCACGGTAGGCATCTCATACACATTTTTTTCTTTTTTTGACACATCTGTTTTCATTGTTATTTTGTGGGTGTTTCTGTCTGATGTAACCCCGGCTATTTCTGTAGGGTTGCAGGGAAAGGAAGTGAAAGGGAGGGAATGCTAATTTCTGCGCTTCTGGTTTTACAAGAGTATAAATAATCAGGAAAGTGAGAATGTGAGGGATCCCGGGTGACTGAAGGGATAGATGTAGGATCCTCCACTTCTGAGGTCATTCCTTTGGAGACCTCTTGCCAGTCAGGAGTGGCTGAAGGTTTCTTTTGGAAGGCTCTTGAATGAGCTGTTCAGAACCATTGGGTGGTCTCTTTCCACTCCTCACGATGCTGTTTCATTAAAGCCTCCACACAGGACACGGTTGGGAACCACCACGTTATGTCTCAGAATAGGAGATGACAGAGTAACACGTTGAGTTCTTCTGTCTGGCTGATACTTCCAGACAGCAGTGAAGCATGACGTGAGAGCCATGTAGCTGCTCCCACCTATTCCATACTTCTGTTTTTGAGGGAATAAACATCAGGCGTCCTTCTCCAGAACTGTTGGTCTTCTACCGCAGCTGAAATCATAGAGCAGTTTTGGCTGAAGAGAAAGGAATGAAACACAGAAGAAAAACTGGGCATTATGCCTTGTCAGACCTAAATTCAGGCTTCATCAATAGCAACGTACCAGGGGTATGTTGTTGGTGAGCAATATTATCTCCTACAGACTTAAAAAAAAACCCCAAAACAACAACCAAAACCAAACCTTTCCTGTGTTTCTGCTGGAGGCCAGCAACTGCAGTGGCTGAACAGAACAGCAGAGGGAAAAAATCAGGGTTTATACCTAGAATAGCTGCAGTAGCAGCTTGGAGCTTGGCTGGTGGAGTGAGAGAACCACACGCTGGAATGAAAATCCTTTCAGCCTTGGCATGTGATGGTGTTTTTTTATTTTAAGGCTGCATTGAACCAAAACTGCAGTAATCCATTTTACTCCTTGCTCAGATTTCTGCCAATAATTATGTAAATAATAGAACACAGTTAATTATTTGTTTCATAGCTCCCCATTTTCTTTATTTGCATTACAAACATGTCATTACTGTCTCAGAACGTGAGCCCTGTGTTCTTGGCAACGTGGAAAACAACAAGAGTGGGCGAAGTGGCAGAGCCAACAGGACTTCTGTCTGTCTGAAGCCTGCGGGGCTTGAATTAAACCTGCCCGAAGGTGAACTTTGATTCCTGCGCCTGCCTATGGTTTGATGAGCTGCTCGCTGTGGGTATTCCCATTTCAGAGGAGTGATCCTTTGGGAGAGTCTGACAACGCAGCACTACAGATCTGAATGGTGAAGGGGTCTCGCCCTCTTGTTGATCTGCAATTTTCACTGCTTTTCTGCCTGTCACCTCTCTGTTTTGTGATTTGTGCCTGTGTTGTGGTGCTGGCCTTGGTTGTTGGTGTTTATGCTGGCACGTATAGCCGCTTAGCACAGTTCTGCTCCCAGGTGTGCAGTTGGGGAGGTTTACAAACCACTGTGTCCTCTTGGTATAACCTTCTTCAATGAGACTTTTCATTAGAAAATGTGAGACAAGATGCGTTTAATTTTTTTTTTTTCATTAGATACTAGATTATCCTTTTTTTTTTCTCATTGCTTTTAGTGTTGGGTGGTTTTCTCCAGTACTCTTGCGCTTGTAAACCTTATCCCAGTGAGACCCACAGACCTTGGCTGTCCGGAGCAGCACGAGTTAAATAATTTGCTGGGATCTGAGCTCCAGTGCTCTCCAGGCTTTAGGAAGCCGGCAGGTTGCTGTATGAAATCCAGGCTTTTGGAACTGTGCAGGTTGCTGTATGAAATGTTGGTTATGGGACACTGAATCAGGGCTGTTTAAGCACTTTGGGGCAGGGACTACTTTTGTGCCATTCCAGGCATGCTGTAAGTGCTAAATAATAATTAACTGGCATTGCAACACTATTAATAAATGTTGTGAAGTTAGGAAACTGTGCAATAAGGAAAAATGATTTCTTCATTTTTACCGAATGTACCTGTGTGGCTCATAAAGAGTGGTCATTGCATGTGTTTGTGTGTAAGTTACTGGAACTCAAATACTGCTGCAGCTATACTAATGTCAAAACATTTATAATAGTCTTGTTAATTCCGTCTAGCAGCCAGAAATGCTGACTAACTTACGGGATAACAATCTTTTCAGGAAACAAAATTTTCAGGAAACCAAATGCCCAAAGGCCACCGGTGACTGACAGCTACAGTGCTCTGATTAAAACTGGCAGTTCCTGATCAGCTCCCTCTTGGATGTGTTAGTTCCTTCTCTGATTGGAGAAGAGAAAGGGGAGGACAAATGTGATAGTATTAGGAGGTGGGACTGATTTTTTTGCCTCTTTGCAATTTTTCAGAAATTTTAAACTCAGAAATACCAAACCAGGTACCTGAGTAATAGTGCTTGCAAGGGCAAACGTTGATCTCTCCGTGATGACTTTCCCATAACAAGATGTGGAAAATACTAAGGTGTCAGTTTCTAGTCATTGATTGTTGACTATAACAACAGTGTGCTGAAATTCCTGAGCTTCTGATGAGCAGTTATGCTGTTTGGGTCATTAGAAAGTGTATTTGTTTTTTTTTTATTCCCAACTGGTATTAAGACAAGGGAGATAATATTATTATTTTTTTTTTCTTCTAAATAGGGGCAATGCCAGTGCATTTGTTTACCTGTGCTTGCATACAGGCTGCAGAACCAATTACACAATCCCTCATTAAAAGCCTTGAGTCACTGGTCAGAAGGTGAGGTTGCTGGGTGCTAATTCTGACCAAAGGTTGGGCTCTCACCGCTAGCGCTCCACACAGCCAACGCTTCCTCTGCCTTTTTCCTTCCTGCCTTTTTCCCCAACGGTGTTTCTCAGCTGTCCAGGGGAATAAGCGACTTTAGTTCATTTGCCTCTATCTTAATTTAATCTACATTTTATACATAGACGGGTGCTGAGTGCTCACAGGCACTTTGCAAGACTTCCCTAGCACGTTCCGCTGTGTGCTTGCCTGCTCTGTGGTGTACTTTGAATCGTACAGGAGTGCCGAAAAAGCAATAAAATGAACGAGTTTGCTTCTCTTGCCTGTTTTCTTATATAGGTCTTGGGTAGAGCTGCTAAAATTTAGCGTCACTTGCAATTTCCTTCGTAATTTTTGGTAGTCATAGTTTGCACCTCTTACATGTTAGCAAATTGTAGCTTGGTGTAAATGGGTATTGCTGGCAGTTGTTCTGTAAGCTGAGATGTGTGACCAGTTTTGGAAGGTAGCAAACTGTTTTTATGTGCCTTAACACCCATGAAATTGGGTAGAGCTTTCACTACTTAAGTAAGTTTTGGGTCATATTCCTGAGTTGCTGAGGTTGAGGGCATGGGAGAAGTGGGGCATCTTGCTACATCTCTGCATCTCAGGAGCGAGGGATGCAGCGTGGGGAGAGGAACTGTAATTCTTGGAGTTTATTTCCAGTGAAAACACATTTGTTGAGTCACGCATAGTGCCCTTATAGAGCTTTTTTTTTGTCTCTGTCATACTTCAGCAGAGCTCTTAGAAGCTAAATCACCAGTTCGAGTAGGGTTAAAATTACCTTTGTCCTTAGAGGCGTGCAAAGACGTGTGTGATATTCAGGCACACTTTGACGGCTATTCAAGGAGAAGTGGTTGTACTTTTAAGTTATTACAAAGCTACCAAAATTATCAGGTTTTTGGTCTGTGATTCAAGGGGGATTTGCAACTATAGCTGAAGAGGAGAGAGGTAAATCACGTTTTCTTTGCGTTTCATTGTTCTTGTTAAACTTCTTTTTCCCATTTGGAAGTGACTCAAAATTAGTAGTGCTTCTGTAGTCATGTTATGTTCAAAAATATATAATGGTATAAATGTCAAACTCCATACATCACTGTGAGCTTACATTTGCCTCATAAATGTACATTTAAATCACTTGCATTGCTGAAAGCCACTTTACTTAACAAGAGTAAATTAGCAGCACAGCTAATGTTTGAATAAAAACAGAAGTTATGTGAGCGGCTGGATAGAGGTTTCTATCCGTATGCACACATGATACAATCTGACTGAGGATTTAACCTCCTTATTTAAATATTTAGGCATATATGTTCAGCCTCTGGTCTCTGCAGAGACCGCTAGAGAACAAGAGGCAGGGTCGGGCATGGTGTGGACATCCCTAGCTGGTAGATTTAAATCACAGATCTGATAATTAAGCTGTTTGTGAATGTCATTAATCACACTTTTGGCTGGCAAAACCATTATTTTTCACCACTTTGGTTTTCTCGGTAGATGAAAACAAATAGGTAAAACTTTGTACTTGCATGAGTGTGGCTTTAGTTGAGGAACCTAGTAAGAAGAACATTTATCAGCAGCAGAGTTTTTCCCTGTTTTCAAGGGTTTCTTTTGTTCTGCAGGAGTAACTTTTTCTTTTTTTTTCTTTCTTTCTTTTTTTTTTTTAAATCAATGCTATTCACGGAATATAGAAGATGACTGTTTGCAGCTTCCATTTGTACATGTGGACTCCAGTTGCCTCTACTGTTGTAAAGACAGGAGACCTAAAATACAGATCTTACAGTCGTGCAGAAGGTTTCTATTTAAAAAAATAGGTTTATAAGTATGGTGTTTCTAAAATATATCTGCTCCTTTATAATAACACAGTTCAGGTATTAATACATATAATTTTGAAAGTATAACTTAAACTCTAGTAGGCAATGTCATGACAATTTTAAGGTAGGTTTAAAAAAAAATTGTGCCTAAATATCTCAACGAGAGCAATTTTCTTCTTTAGTGATATTCTTGCACTTAGTCTGGAGGACCTGATCCTAGACTCTGGTGGGTTTTTTTGTTTTGAGTTTTTTCTCTCGTTTAACCCAGAATGCAACAGACTGAATAGTTCTGTCTTTTAAAGAAACAGTCCCGGGATGCTTCTGTAAGATTTCAGGGCTAGAGGGAAGCAAAAGCATGTTTTGGCTACTTTTAGGTTACAAGTTATGGTTAGAAAAGAGCCTCTTAAAAAGCCAGATAGTGAAAAAGTTGGTGTAAGTGGCAAGCGTTTAGCACCTGTGTGGGGGGGACAGAGTGTCAGTCCGTGCGTGCTGTGCTCACACACTGCCCAGAGTTTCCCATTTCTGTATTTCTTTTAACGGATTAGTTTCCCTTTAAATCTGGGACTGTGTCTTTCCAGCCCCAGTTGCTCTGTGGCGTGTGGTTTGCTAAGGGGGAATCAAGTAATTTTTTGTCTCCCGAGGGATGATGCCATGTCAGCTGTGGGATGCCCCTCTGATCTTGCCGGGTACCACTCCCAGAGCCCCCTCTGCCCAGACTGCAGCTGCCGGCGCCGTTCACCTTTGGCACGGGTGCAGAGAGGATCCTCACTCCTTCTTCTTCCCTCCTCTTCCTCCCCCAGGCTCTTGCTTGTCTGTAATCAAATTAACCAGTGGCCCCAGCCCTGGCGGAGAAGAGCTGCTCTGTTAGAAAGCTGTCCCTCTAGGATCCACACAGAGATTTCATCCTTTGCACCTGCCATTGCTGGCTGCTGATATGACCTTGTGTGCCAGCAGCTTGCCCCGATAAGCATTCCCTGTTCCTTCTATCTCAATTAATAGTTTTAAGGACACTTAATTCCTTGCCAGTCTTCCAAAGCTTGTCTTTGTCCCTAAACGCTCTGCATTATATTTTTACAGGGCCTGGTTGAAGAGTGCTTTCAGAGCGTGTAACGACAGCTAGAAAGGGCAGTGTTAGGAGGTTTGTGTTAAATGCATAAAGGCAGCAACCCAAATCGCCAGGAATTAGTGCCTGGTGACAACTGCTCAAGGATGCTGGGCCATTTGAGACAGCAGCCATCACTTGGGGAACACTGCGGACTTCTGTTTGAAGGTTGTAGGTTAGTAAAAGTCTCTCTTGCTGTGTCTATTCGGATCTTCTGAGCATCGTGCCTTCTCGGGGTGCAGGATTGCTGCCTTTCCCCATGTGGAATCCCATGTCCAGCACCCCCTCCTTGAGTTGTGCTTTGCTGACAGGATGAGCAGAGCAATCGACAGTGTGAAACAGCCATGGGCTGGGGACCTGCTGGGTCTCTGGGTCCACCACTGTCCAAGGAACCCCATGGAGACAAATCACTGCTTCTTCAGCGTGGACATCTGAAAGCACTGATCCAATCTCTACCTACAGGATATTTCCTTATGTTGTGAAGCTGTCTCATTTAAATACTTACATTTCAAAGTGCTCACTTGTTGCAATCCAGAATTGTTTGACTCCACTCGGACTCTGTATCCTTTCCCTTTCTATCACTGAAAACCATCATTGTGTGCTGGAGCTTTCTCAGAACCCTGCTTAGACCAAGCAGCAAACTGTGGCACTTGGTGTCCTTTGGGGTTTGTTGCAGCAGCCCCTTGTTTTGGATATTTTTCGTGCGATGGTGACATTTGGGCACTGAATATTGCATGACTTACTGGTGGGTGCCAGAGGTATCTGCACCCGTGGAACGGTGGATCTCTGTGTCAGAACTGGAGAACGTTGGTGGAACTGAGCAGGGTGCAGCCTGACTTACTGCTTCTGCTCTTCCACTGTTAAAAAAAAAATTAATCATTTTAGCTGCTGAATATCTCCCTGTGGTGATTGCTAAATGTAGTTACTTATGTACAAGCAAGCTCAAACAATGGAAAATACATGAAATATGAGCCCTTTCTTTGTGCTCGGGTGGGAACATTCATCTTACTTTGGTGAGGAATGTTCACCTTGCACTTCCGAACATTGTGTTGGGCAGAAGAGCCGTTTCCTCCTTCTCCTCCAGGTTTTGGTTTCGTCTTTGGAGGCGAGGGGCTGAGAGGCCATGCTTAGATGGACTGTTAGAGTAATTATCCAAATGAACAGGCCTGGTTTGAAAGGTGCAGTTGTGTGATTTTATAGTTATTGAGTGGAGGTGGGAGGAAATGGGCTCGGTTCTTTTGTTTTTCCATAGTTCAGGCTATTGAGACGTAGATGAGCAAGAGGCACGTTGGGAAAGAGCTGCCCCAGCTGGAGAGAAGACTGAAGAATGCAAGGCAACCTAAAAAAAAATAAAAATTTAAAAATCTTACAACTGACCGCCTCCTGTCAAGCGGCATATTTGCAGAAATTATGGAAATTTTCATGTTGCAACTGAGTTTTATATTTGCTGAGTGACTCTGCCACTCTGTTAATGGGCTGAGAGAGACCTCCTTGTACAGGCATGGGCATAATTTCACACAATTTAAGGTAATGAGAGTAAATTATCAGGAAACTTCGTTCCTAAACAGTTGCTTTCGGCCCCAATTTCATGGAAACTTTAACAACAAAACAAATACAAAACCTTAAAAAAATAAAAAGCCCTTAAAAATAGAGATGAGGTTAAAAGGAGACTGTGTCTAATTTTGTTAGCGTTGTGGTCCTAATTTGTTGGTTCTGGTGACTTGAATTCCTCACAAATTGCCGGTTTGTCTGCAGATCTGTAATTCCCACACGCTGTAATTTTGCCCTTGGAAATGTTGGCCACTGGCAGCTCGCTCTTTCCGAGCTGGAATTTTGTGTGTTTTAAACTCCTTGGCATGGTCTTTTTTGTTTAATGTAGGTGGAGACGCTTACCTCTCGGGGTGGGCTGAGGAGTTCTGCGCTGAGGTGTGCCTGGGTGGCACTTTGGTTCTAGAGAGTTTTCTCTGGCAATGGTGTAGCCATCTGGCAGAAGGATGTGCTGAAGAACCAAGCTGTCCTCTTCTAGGACACTTTGAAATGTGAGATCAAGAGCTACTGCAGGAAAAATTCTGAGGTGTTTGCTATGCAAAATCCAAGGATCTTCCAAATAACGTGTTCTGCTCTTTATTTCCCATCAGCTAGTGGAAGGGTCAGATATGGCTGTGAGCCTTTAGCTGGTTTGAAATCACATGCTTTGAGTTCCAGCTAGCGCCTGGTCTCTCATTCCAGGCCATATGTTTAATTGTTATGTCATAAATTGAAAGAATATGTCATTTATGATAAACTCTGAAAACCTGAAATACTGAGATAAAAGGAGAGATGGATCTGAGTTGCACTTTCATCTGGTTTTCATCATTTCCTTTGGGTTTCATCTTGGTATTTTTTTGTTGTTGTTGTTGTTTGGGTTTTTTTTTAGAAGCCCTAAGAAATTAAACCTTATTCTTTGTTGTTTGCTTTTTACATCAGTTTTGTCCTCCAGGCATCCCTGGCTGTTATTATAACCATGACTACTCATAGCCTTAGTATGGATTTCTCAAGTAAGAGGACACGACAAGTATATGCAATCACCCAAACTATTCACATCTTCAGGGGCTTGATGTAACCTGACCTGTGGATGGAGGTCGGTCTTGAAGTACAAAGATACTTTGAGCTCCAGATATTTTCACTTTCCTTCTCGCCTCGAAAATTTCGTGGAGGTTTCTCACACTAGCTTGGCCTTAGATGTTTCTAAAACAAATGTGAAACGCCTGGGGAAGGTTTTTTTGGCTGTAGACTAATTATGTATTATTTCCATTGACAGTTAGGGATTGCAATTAAGGGTTCTGTCGTGCTGTGTTCCGTGCAGACGAGTAGCGGCAGTGACCGTCGGGAGAACGGAGCTTATGGATCACCTCTGCCATACATCTGTGTGCTGATATCTCTGCTAATTCCTTCACCCGTCTTTCCTGATGTGCGATAGGGATCTCTCCGCTGTTGGCAGCCCTCAACCAGCGAGGCTGACCGCTGTTATCTCCTCTTCCCAACAAATTAATGGGGCTCTGCGCTGTCTAATACGAAGCAGAAGTTTGCGGGATGCGTGTGTGGAGCAGCGCGCTCCTGCTACGGCGAGGAGGCAAAATCACTTTCTGTAATTTTAGGAAGGAAGAGTGTGTAATTTAAGCCAAAGGCTTTACTTGACAGGCTGCAACCATTTATTTTTCAAACATGCTGTGAAATCATAGTAGCGGGTTTGTGTAAAAACGTCTGATTGTGAAGGAGGGATGTTTATTTGGGGTTGCAAAGTTTCAGAAAGGAAATGATATTCATATCTTGATCAAAGTTGAATAATGTGAAGTTTATAAGGAAAGTAGCCGGG
Source organism: Thinocorus orbignyianus (assembly GCA_013400375.1). Lineage (NCBI taxonomy): Eukaryota > Metazoa > Chordata > Aves > Ciconiiformes > Thinocoridae > Thinocorus > Thinocorus orbignyianus. The sequence goes on along the minus strand of VXBW01008058.1, from coordinate 161,651 downwards.
CTGATGTCCTTTCATGTTAGCATGGATATAGGGCAGCTGCCGAGTGTTTACACTGTGTAGCTGAGATTAAGATTTTACTGTTTTATTTTCCTGTATTAGAAATGATAAATGGACATAGGAACAGAAGGCTCAAGCTGGGTTTTGGACACTGCCATGATGTGTTGTGGTTTATATTGCTACTCAGTCCTAAGATCTGCAAGAGTTGACCCTCTTCCAGTGGCCTCTGTCTTCTTCAGCCCCGCTGCATCCCTGTGTGCAGCGCTGGAAGTGGGACAGCAGAGAGTGAGGGGACAGCAAGGAGGCTCAGTTGTGTCAGGAGATGTTGGCAGGGACAATGAGCAGCACAGACAGCCCACATTCTGGAGTCACCATCCTGGATAACTGGGTATAACGGCTTCTCCAGCTCTGCTTTACCTGTAAGAACTCCTCACAAATAATCAGTACTCACAGGCGTCCTGTAAGTTCGTTAATGATTATGACGATCCTAGTGGCGGTGGTGATGCTGGTGTCTGCCCTGTGTTTGGGCACTGGGAACAGCAGCTGGAAGAGGTCGATGCTGAAATGGTGTCTCAGAGGGACAGAGGTGTTTTTCCATCCACCTGCACCAGTTGCTTTCACGCCACTGGAAAAGCAGCAACGCTCCCCCAGCCGCCTCTTGTTTGACAAGCACTTTCCAGCGTGGCAAAGCCCTGTGCTCCTGCAAATGAACAGGCTGTTAATTTGTGAATGAGTTGACTTGCATACCTAATTGCCTTCCACACCTCTTGTTTGCGGCTGATGTCAGTGCATATTAAAACTTGAAGCCTTCCCTGCGTTATGCTGAAAGAGGGCAAGGGCTTTTAAGTAAAAAATACGATGATGGATGGCATTTAAATACCTGTGCTCTGGCAGAAATTGATGATGTAATTCAGAGCACATCAATTAATAAGAAGGACGTGGAGAGGAAGTTGATGTAACTTGAAGCGCTTTAGGAGGCTCTGGAACTAGTCCGTGCCCAGCTGGAGCGCTGGAGGTGAGTGTTAGGATGTGCTTCTGCTGAAATATGATGTGCTCCATCATTTCCGAAGGCTTACTTGGGTATTTTTAGGCAATAGCATTGTTAATTTTATCTTATAAGGCAAATTAAGTATTGTTTGCTGCAGGGAGGAGAAAGTAAAGCAAAAATACCCATTCCCCTTGCCTTTCCAGGTGCTTTTGCTCCCCCTTCACCATGGCCATGGCCACACAAGTAGTCACTTTGGCAAGTGACTTGGGGAGCAGCAGGCAGTGGGTCAGGGCAGGGCAGGTAGGTGGGAATAAGCAGCTGATAAGCAAGGTGCTTGGGACACTGTGCCCATCAGATAAGGAAGATAAAGCAATTAAATTTTTGTGGGGATAAAAGAACCCCAGGCAAATAATTTGTCCTCTGTCAGGCCAGATAGCCATAGTAGTGTTTTGGTAGCAAAGCAAAAGGCAGAGGATTTTACTTACTTCCAGCTTTATAGGAGCAGGGCTTGGAAAAGAAGGCGTTGAGTTGGTGAGGATACATGTAGGGGGACAGAAATGATGCAGTGTTTTCTTGCATTTCTCCTTTCATTTGTCTTTCTATTACCCTGTGGCCTTGTCTTACGTCCGAGCAAGCTTTGTGTTTTGGGAGTCATCCTTGTTCTGTTTGCAATAAATACACCTTGCAGATATTAATTGCCCCAGTAATAAGCCTGCCATTCAAGTTTGCCGTGAAACTTTTCAAGTGTGATTAAGTTGTATTCTGGGTTTGGAGCCTTTCTTTTTTTTCTGTTTGAAGGATTTTCTGCACAACCATGCGTTTCTGGAGAGTTTAGTCTTAAAAGAATTCAGTAGCTGCAGTAGCAGCTGGTGTAAGGAGAGTGCCAAGTATTGCAAGGGTAAACAAATGCACGGGAGGTGGCAGTTCTTAAATCCTACTTCTTAAAAAGTTTGGACTGATTCTCTAAGTGCCTCTTCAAAAAGCCGCAGTGTGAGCTGGGCTTGTGTGCTCCCCTCAGATGGGAAGCTAAACCAAGACAAATGTTTGCTGGTGACTCCAAAAAGAATTACTTTCCATGGGGCTTCTGCAAAGCTTCTGCTTGCCTTGCTGAAGTGGGGAGAAGGTTTCTCATGTCTCCATCTGCCTTTATTAACCTCCTTCTTTCAGTCCTACTTCCAGGATCATAATCTTTGCCCTGAAATGGCCCATTTCCCTAAAACTTGCTTTAAAAATGAATACTTAAAGATTGAATAAGCTTTAAGTTTATTAGAGGGTATGTAATAAGGAAGAAATGTAAGAAATCTTTTGCATATATGTTTAAATAGTTCTTGCAGTACAACTGCCATTAGGTTTAGACAATTTTGTTGATGCTGTTGCTCCACCACGGCGGAAATCTCACTCCAGCTGCATATGGGAAGGGTGTAAATATCAGAACTAGCAATTTCCTTCAAGCATTTTCTTTGCATTTGAATGGAACCCAGAAAAAAAACCCCACAAACCCTGGCATCTGAGCCAACAAGCAAACCTGATGATGACTCCAGGAAAACACGTTGTTGTTTTTGTTTTCAAAGCAATTTCTGCATTTTTTCTCCGCTTCTGTATTGCGCTCTTTAGCTGAATGGAGATGTATTATGCCTCCAGCACACAGCAGGATTCTTATGTCTATAGATGTTTTATGCTGTCTTTTCTTTCTGCAGTATCCTAGGGTGGTGTGCCTGAGGTGAACATTTTCTTTCTCCTCACCCCCAAATAGTGGTATCAATAACAACATAAAACCAGGAAATTAGACAAAAAATAAGGTCGGAGTAGGGTGGAGTATGTCTGCGTTTGACAAATCTGTTTGTCATTTCTAACACCTGCATCTTCTAACATCTAACATCATCAGTTGTCCCTGAATATCTGCAGTTCTCCAGGCCTTTGGAATATCAGAAGATGGGGAACAGCAGTTTGAGACCCCACCTACAAGGAGATGAATTAATGGTGTCCGCTGAAATTCCAGGTCATTTAAAAGTAATTGCCTCTGTAACTGTCTCTGCCGTTTCAGATATCGAGTTGTATTTTCATACCTGCAGCTGGACACTTGGTAGGAATTCAGCTAAGTAAAGAAATTTGAAGTCAGTTCAAGATTGGGAAGGGTTATGCATGTATTTTTAAATAATCATATAAAAATGGTGTTTCTGAATACGGAAGGAGAACCTAGTATATTTGGGTTCAGTTTTAGTGTGCATTGAGCAGTTCTGGTTCCTCAGTCAGTTTCATCCCAAAGTGGGAGCAAAATGAGCAAGTGATGAAACCCAAATCAAGTTCATTGCATGGGAATTAGAGTTGATGTGAAAGGCAAGTAATTGAGGGAGGAGCAGTCAGGTATTCTAGCAAGAGAAAAAAAGAAAAAAAATAGTCAAACTGATTTAGGGAATTATTTCTTTTCTGAAAATATATCTTACAGCCTAGTAAATCTAACATTTTAGGATTTGGTTATACTTTCATGTAGAAATCTCTCTTGGTTAAAACAGTGCCTTGAGAAGAGGACAGATGGTGACTCCTTCCCAACTCAACTGCTGCAGTGAATAAATGGGCGACTGATCCTTCCGGCTGTTAGGAGGAATAGACATTAGGAGGCGGCTGATGTTCCGTGTGTTTGCTACATCTTGTAGATTTCATGCAATTCTGCAGCATTGCAATAGGTATTAAAAAGCAGTAGTAGATATTTGGTGGGCTTTTCTCCAACCATTTTTGTATTCTTTCCAACTTTTCAAGAACAACCGGCTATGTGACAGTTCCTTAAAATTGCCTCCATTTCCTTGGGGATCAGCAGGTGCCTTCTAAGCATGCCTGGGGTATTCCAAGAGAATAAGATTCATTTCCATGGCAGATTTGTGTTCCCAATTTATATGTGCATTAGCACAAATTATTTTCCCCTCCATAACTTCTACTTTTCTATACGGTTTTGATCTTTACAAAGTTGAAGTCTGTGGCTGGGGACTGCAGGAAGCCGATGAAGTATGAGCAAGATTTTCAAGGTGATCTACTTAAGAGGTTTTGTTCCTTATTAATTGCCAGTGTTGTAATGAACAGGTGGCTGGTATGGTGAGCAGGAGAAGCACAAAGAGCAGTTTTTCATATTTCTAAGAAATGCACGGCCAGTAGAGAAAGCTTACTGTTATGTTTGTTTTTTTCCTTTCCCAAACTGTCTGCATTTGGTCTTTCCTCAATTCTGCTTTCTCTTACGTGCCCAACCAGGCGGGTACAGGCAGGGTACAGCTTTGCAGCTGAGCACAAATCTCTTTCAACTTGCCACAGAGAGAGGAAGAAATTGGCCAACATAGATTGAATTCTCTTTTGTTTGATTTCCTTCCTCTCGCTGCTGCTGTCATGAACATGTGAAAATTACCTCTAGCAAAACACTTAAGCTGAGATATAATCTGCCAAGGGAATTTGGGCATACAGTACCTGCTTAAAATAACAATAAATTAGACAATTGGATGCCATATTCTCAGTGCAGCTTTGAAAGTCTCTGGCTTGAAGTATAATTACAAATAGGATTTAAACAATGCCATTTATTTATACAAGCTTGCTATGAGTCATAAATTGCATCTTTCTAAATTAGTGAAAAGATTAATTTTCCCTTGTTTTCATTTCCATCATCCTCAATACCTTGTGGGGAATAGCTTACGGAGTAAATATCTTCTGGGACCCCATCTGAGAGCTATTCCAGTGCGGAGGTTGGTGAGGAATGCTGCAGCTCCCTTGGTAAAGCGTGTTCCTTCTTAGAACACCTGGCCTGCTTGTTGAGACCTGCACTGAGCTATCTGCTGGTGTTTGGGTGGCTTCACGTCTGGCTGTTGGAATGACTTGAAAGCGCCTTCACTACCTTGGCATTTGCCTGTTTGAAAATAAAGTTCTTTGTGCTCTGGTAGCTTGCATATAAAATCATAGAATGGTTCAGGTTGGAAGAGACCTTAAAGACCATCCCGTTCCACCCCCATGCCCTGGGCAGGGACACCTCCTGCTAGACCAGGTTGCTCAAAGCTCCATCTAACCTAGCTTTGAACCCCTCCAGGGATGGGGCAGCCATAGCTTCTCTGGGCAACCTGGGCCAGGGTCTCATCACCCTCACAGCAAAGAATTTCTTCCCAGTACCTGACCTAAATTTCCTCTTTCAGTTTAAAACCCTTGTCGTATCGCTCCCCTCCCTGATCAAGAGTCCCTCTGTATCTATCTTGTCAGGTCTTAGTGGATTTACCTAACATCTATATATGCTAAAACATGTTCAGCAGTGAGCTATATCCATACTATGATGCGTTAGGACTTCTGTACAGACCATACTTCTCTTGATTCAGCTGAGGGATGGACCGAAGCAGTGGTCAGCAGGTCCCCCAGCCCAGCTCCCCAGCAGATACCTTGCAGATTGTGAGGGTGCTCCTCGTCAAGGATGATCCCAGCCCAGGTCCTGAGCAGAAGGATAACAGCTTGAGCCAGGGCACGCTTGTGCAAGACCTTCAGTCTGCTCTCCACCAGCAGTATGTACCCCAACAGAATACCTGACAAGGACTTTCTTTTATCTGAGAATCTCATTCTCATAGCACCGATTGTGGTGCTCAGAGTTTGCAGTGCTTTCAGAGGCCTCATTTACTTTAAATTTACTGACCACACAGGCTCTTTGCAGTAGTTTTGTGAGTTACTTTTGGTAATCAGACAGCGTTGAGGGTTCTTTTGCCTCCTTTAACTCTGACTGGCACTGCTTTTTTTTTTTTATTTTATCCCCTCTATATTATGCTTCATTCTAATAGGCATACAACTAAGATGCTTTGTTTTCTGCTCAACATCCAAATCAAGAATAAATGATCAAAAGGGTTGACGTGTCCCAAAAGAAGTACCTTTAATACCAGTGACTGTGGTGCAGGACCAAAGAGCATGGATTACTGTTCAGACTGGGGACTGGGTTGCCTTTTCATTTTAAAATAGATCCTTTTCTTCTCTGTTTGGTGAGAAAGCGTGTTCACGGGACCCCAATAGGCTGTTTCTTCAAAGGGAACTCTGCCTTTTATGTTCCCTACAAGTCCACTGGCTGTGCATTTTCTTCCTGACCCCGTCTCTTCAGCTGTTTAGATATTTCTATGCAAAAGCAGGGTGTGGGTAGGGAGGGAAAGATAAAAACTCTTTCAGTGATAGTCCTTTATGTGCAGCACCTGTGTCCAATCTTGACTATCTCTGAAGATTTGTTTTCCACTTCACACATAAACACATCCTGAGATAAGGAACGGGACTGTCTATCCCAAAAGTGATGTGTTATTGGACAGCTGTTAAACTTCAGTTGTTAAACATCGTTGCAAGAGATTTTGGAAAGCCTGTTTTTCACCAAAGCAGTGTGGTGGTTTTGTCTTACTAGAAGAAGGCTGACAGTGTTGACTAACAGAAGTGGGAGTTGTAGCTGACATGGGATAATGCACATTTTTCCCAGTTTATGGGTACAGTGGAGTGATTTGCTTTTGCATAGAGAAGAAAAGCCACTGTGGCTGGTTTCAGATCTGTAATGCGTACAGCTGTCCTGAAACAGGAGAGTCACTCTGGAATAAAATGTGGCCACTATGATCGAAATAAAAGAACTTCAGCAATTCCAGTAAATGAAGACATGACTTGCAATGGGAGCTGTTTCTTTTGAACACAGAATATTTTGTTAAGCCAGTCTTTCTCTGGGTTATTCTTTATTCCCCTCACCCCTTACTCATTTAGTCTGTTGGCCGATTTTGGCCACACTTGAAGAAGACTTCTCAAAGATACAATGCTACAAGAGGCTCCATAGAAATCTGGAGCCAGGGAAATGAGGGAGTCCCTGTAACATGAGCTTAAAGTTTATTAGATGTAAAAGAAACCACAAAGGCAAAAGAATTTGAACACCACCACCTCTGAAAGAGCTTGGAGAATGCTGTCTCGAGACATAAAGCCATATGAAAAGAGGGATCATTAGTTCTGCTCTTAGGAAATAACTTTTTGCTATAAACTTGCTGTGAATTGGCCTGCGGGACCTTGCCAAGCCTTTCTTTGAAAAAGATGTGGGCTTCTCTGAGCTGTGTGCTGTGGTTAACTCCTGATGTTGTGATTAGCTGTCCCGTCTCTGAGGTGCACCTGTCATTAAGGAATTAATGTAAATTTCATGAGCAGAAGCTTAACAAATTAGAGCCTTTTACTGTTTATAGTTAAGGGGGGAACCCCAAACTCCTTCTTTAGCTAGCTGTATTGCAGTGTCTCTTGGGTAGAGGCTGTGTTCTTTTTTTTTCTTCTACTGCATTGTTAATTATCACAAATTAAAGTGTAGGTGACTTGCTGACAGCAATTTGAAAAGAAGTCTGACTCTTGAGAAATAAAGGGTTCAATACTAGCCTAGTTTTTTAAAACTAGAAAACTTTCTGTGCAAGGTGAAGGTTTTTCTGTGTCCTGGAAAAAACGTACAATTATTACTTTTTTTTTTTCCTAGGTTCCTGTCTTCATCTATTTTTTAAGAAATTCATTACTGAATGCCCTGAGGGATAGTCCACAGAATTTGGTATCACTTTGAAATTCACACAATGAATTTAGAGTTGGTACTGTATTTGTCACTGGGTGCTGTTGGACCGTGGCATCTCACACCCCTGGCACATCACGGGAAGAGCTGGGCTTCATCTCTGGCCAAGAAGGAGGCCTTCTCCAGTGGACACCAGTCCTGGTGGAGGCGTGGGGATGGAGCAGGGATCTCGAGTCTCCCTCTGGGCTGTGATGCTCAGATCTATGGCCACATCTCTCACCGTGTCCCTTTCCCTGTGTTTAGAACAGGTAATAATACTGGCCTAAATGATAAATGCGCAGTAATTCCCAGAGAAAAAGCACTGGAGAAAAGGTGTTTCCCTTTGCACAAGTCTCGTTGCATTCCCAAGAGGTTGTAAATACAATTTCATTGCAACGTTTCCCACTAGTGACTGTGCTCACTGTGGTGTGTTTACCCACAGGAAATGTTTGCTTTTCTCCAGTCCCACTCTTTCCTTCAGAGTGGTGGTAAATTTTTGATCCCTTGTTTTGTCTTGAAACAGGTAAAATGCAGGCAGGCAGACCCGCCAGCTCTGTCATATCACAGATGCCGGTTACTGTGAAATCAGACCTTGGATCAAAGGCCTTCATGTTTGCAATATCAGAGGCTCAGCAGCCTTTATCACCTACCCACCATCTACAAATAAAGTTTGAATGTGCAAAGTGGTTAAAATAGATGTGCTTTACCGACACAGAAGTAAAAGCTGCCCTAAATCAGAGAGGCTCTCTCTCCTAATAACAGCAACAACAAAAATGTTCCTGTCTGTTTTTTATTTGGGATGTACATGTCTTATAATTAATCTCCCTTCTCTTAATTTCCCTTTCATCTGGGGCTCTTCTGAGCACATCACAAGAACGTAATAACCAAGCCCTACTGTATCTGTGACACACATGATTATTGTTATTATCTTCATTAGGCTAATGCAGACTCTGAAATCCTGCATGATCAAATAACTTACCCAGGGTTGAAGAGTGATGTAGTGTGTCAGGCCTGGGAGCAGAGCAGCCCTGTCCTTCATGTCTGGGTTGGATTCAGGTTTTGCTGGGACTGGTGTGCTGTTCAGGGCTGTGTGTGGCTCTCCTGGTGCCACAGCCCTTCTCACAGAGCTCCTGTGGCAATGCAGCTGGCCAAAAACCCAAAACTGGTGCTATGGAGGGTGTTTCAGCTTCAGAAATGGCTACATTCTGTAAATAAACCAGTGAGGATTTCTTGGTACCGCTGTATTTACGTGGCTACAGGGAAACCTCAGGTGTCGTGCTTATTTTAGTGCACTCTGTTCTCAGCTCAGCGCACACCCTTGTTCAGGTGTAAGGTTTTATACACAGATTTTACTGCTATATCAGCCATGCAGCTGTTGTAGAATGTAGTAAATTCTTTACTAGGTCATATTTAAGAAGCCGCACTGATGCATTTAAATAATCTCCTGTGATAACTCCAAAGCTGGTTTCTTTTCTTTTTTCCCTAATAGTGTTGTGGGGAAGCTCTGGGTTCCTTCACAAGCTTTTGTGTCCCACACAGATCTTCTTTGAATAACTGGGTGCCTTACTAATTAACTGCAGAAAACCACTTGCCTCATCAGCTAGATTAGTAACTTCTCTTTAAATTAAAGCAGCCATTGACAGCTGGGCTGTGTTTGATCATTTCCCGGTGTAGCTTGACCAGGACCCCAACTGAAATGCAAACCCTTAACACATTTTGGTGGCCCCTAGGTGTGTGCACACATGTGTGTGCACAGAGGAGGGGTGTTGTGTGGCTTTGTGCTCAGGGAAAGACATTTTCAGTCCATGAGAGGTGTTGCAATGGCAGAAGGGCATTTCCACCTGTACACAGATTAAAAAATGCCCTAGATTAGAGGACTCTGTTGGCTGCTTTAAGTAGCTATGGAGGAAAGCATTCTCCACCCAGGAGGTTCTGACACTGGCAGTGGGTAGTTAATACTCACAAGCTTCACCTGCAGGAGAAACATCTCCCTCAGGTCACGTAAGGATATGAAAAATACTCCTCTAGCCAGGACCTTTTGATTTATTTCCAAGATGCACATAGTAGGATTCGTGCATATATCAATGCACTGGTGATGGGAGAGTGACCAGAAGAACGGGACGGGAGAAGGAAGAAGGGAATATGACTTGGGTGTGAGGAGCTGCTGTATGGATCATAGTGTCTTCCAGGTCAGGAGTGGGTGAGGAGACCCAGAAGGTCCTGGTTATGGTGTTCCAGGGACGACAGGGGAGATGGGTGGATTGAAGGGAGCAGTGTGCAAGGGTGGCCTTGGTGTAGCTGTGTCCTCCTTTCTTTGTGCAGGATGGCAGACTCGTAAACCTACTTGTCATGTTCAGGTGCGGTGTCTCAGAGATGTTTGAAGCCTATATTTAACAGTAAGGGCCATTCTGGGATTTCTAAAGTTAGGGTAGGTATTTTTATCTGCATCCAAAACCTTTTTCATCTGGAAGTTCAAACAAGGAGCTACTTGAAATAGTAGGGCTTTGGTGTTTTTCTCCCCCCACAGATTTCCTGTCATCTTAGAAGTGGACACCAAGTTGGCATCACAGTTTTATCCAGGTTTTCATCTGCAGAGGATACGCTATGGGCGATTCCAGCTTTTCCTGCTTTTGCACTTAAAGCTTTGTGATCCTCTCCAGATCTGGGTTGCAGAGGGAGGTTTGTGTAGTGGATGTTAACTAGCATTGCAAGGCTACTTTCTAAAATCAATACGCAGCTTGGCAGGGGTGCTGGAGATGCACTCATAGACCCTGGTGTGGACGTGGAGTTGGTTACTAGAACTCTTGATTAGCCCAGGACCACGACAGTAGATGTGTCATGCTTTGACTGAGACAGCCCACCCTGTACCACCGGGTACCTCTGCATCTGGAATCTCCCCTGTGTTTTATAAAACATTCTTTGTAGTAAAGGAGAACAGAAAGCAAATATAGCAGTGTGTCCTGGACAGCTTGTGATGTTCCAAAATAGCTCTGAGGCATTACTAAACAGAAGGAAAATGCAAATGAGAAATGAGATGCAGTCACTTGGAAGTATGTCCAATCTGAGCACGTAGTTCTACAGATTTGATAGAAGTCTTCTTAACTGGAGAAATTAGCTGTCATCTGCTATAAATCGTCAGTCACTAATTACCCTGGTTGTTCACTCGTATCTCAGTCTTCTGTGTCGTGAAAGTGTGTGTGGCTAAAAAAGGGGAGGGAGTGGGTAAAAAGTCCTTGCTCACTAGAGTCTGTGATAGTAGAGAACACGGAGGCTTTCTATCAGCAGCCTTTAGAACCTTGAAATCCATGGGTTTTATTTCTAAGTAATTTTTTTAGTTGGACATTTTGAATTCAGTTTTTTTTTTATAATGAGATGTGAGGTATTGACAGCCCCAGAGGCACAGGAGGTGCACCTGATAGCAGGGGTGTTTTGGTGGGGTTCCTATTCCCAACCTGCCTGAAAATCTCCAGTCCAACAGGGGTTGTGTCAGAAGGTAGTGGTGCAAACTCTCATGGTTTGTGACAAAGTGACCAGCTCAGAATTAGGCTGAGAATGGTTCTCCTTGTGTCGTGCACACTGTTAGCTCTCAGTTTAATTCTGTTAAAATACCTGCATGTACTTTGGCTAGTTCTAAGCAAGTAATATCCTCTTATTTAGTAGATGAGGTGATACTGAGCATTTAGTAGGATATGGTAGTGTTGTTTGAAACATGGTAGTATTTGGTTAAAATTTAAGCAAGTAAAAAATATGAGCATGTAAAAGGTAAGGCATCAGTTTGATTTTGAGAACAAGAGCCTAACCTTACATATAGTCTCTAGAAGAACGTGCAAATGACTCTCTTCCTTTGTTGATTTTGGCTGGCCAGAAAACCACAACAATACAGCTGTGAAGTCCATAGCCACATCCGTACAGAGCCAGCAAAAACCTCCAAAATCTCTCCAAAAAGAGATTTTGGTAGGTGCTTATTTTAATTTCCTTGCAATTTGTGGCTCATGCCAGTTTCCTGACTCATTGTCACTCCAGCACAGTGATACGCTGAGTTTTCCAATAAGGAAAACAAGGGAGTGGTGAGTCACTGCCTGAATTCATGTGCACTTGATTTGCTCTATCATTATCTATACTGGTTTTATTTATTTTAATTAGTTCATATACAGAGTCTCTGAGATATGTTTCATTGCATGAATTAGCTAGACTTGTTAGTCTTCTGTAAAGATTAGAAAGGCAGGAGACAACTAGAGCTGGCCCACTTCTTTCTGCCATAGCATGCATAAAGAGAGTCTGAATGGGGAGAGTCTTTGAAATTTCTAAGACTTCTGTTTGTTGTTTAAAGCTGTAACAGCTTCTGAGTTTTTCCATTCCACATAAGGAATCTTTCCAACTCTCAATGAATAGGTCTATATTGAAGTCCAGGTTCGTATCGCTCCTCATTTTAGCCTGTCCTTTTAGCCAAGTCATAGTGCTTTTCTCTGATTGAAGTCCCTCCTTGGCTGAGGCAGAGGTGAAAATAAGGATCTCTTTATAGGGAGGTATATGGTGGGACTGGGAATAAGAGCAATGTGATACTGTGAGCTCGGTCTCAGATTTGACCCATGTAATTTTACAGTTTTACTGGTAATAGCCCTTTTTGCATCACATCACAAGTGGAAAATCATCCATGGTCTGGAATTTATTTAAGCCTTTGGACTCACGTCAGCCTAGTATCCCATGTTCCCTATTTGACAAGGGCTTCCTTCCCAGCCATAGTCCTGGGAACAGGCCTGCACTGTAATTAGGGAGATGAGGGATTTGATTAGGGTGTGGTTTTGCCAGTGAGGCACCCAGCATTTGGCAGCCATGGTTGCATTCAAATTCCTATTTGTTTGGCTTTGTTTTTTAATCTGAGCAGGACTAGCTGTCCTGTGCTGTGTTGCCTAGATGCCCTGATCCTCTGCTGATGATCCCTTGTCTTAATCGATTCTACACCTGGTGATCATTTTTTATCCCCTCCCACTCCTGCAGACAATTTATGCTTTGCATACAACATTACAGTGGAGTTCAAGCTCTGTTCGAGGAACCTTCACTTATTATGACCTACCCAAGCCAGAGAGAGGGGGAGAAGTTGGGTTTTAATATATTTTCTTCTCCAAGCCCTTGGTTAATTGCATTCCTTTTTTTT